>BTHU01000002.1:147222646-147515146 GCA_036184795.1 Tokudaia tokunoshimensis
ACAGTACATGTTAAAGTGACTTTAAACAGAAACACCAGTGAAGGTGTGTTGATCAGCTAATGGAAATGTGGGCAGAGGCTTGCAGGAACATAATTTGATATTTCTCTGAAAAGTGGTGGGCATTCACTAATGCCTTGTTTTCAGCTACTGTGGAAAGTGAAGAGAAATACTATGAATAATGAGAATCTCAGTGGCAAGGGATACACAGAACCATCTGTGGATCTTCATTGTCTTAGCCAGTGTCCTCTGTGAACAGACACCATGACCACAGCATCTCCTATGAAAGAAACTCGCTTTATTGGGGCTTGCGTATCATTTCAGAGGCTTAGTCCATTATCAGCATTGTGGTAGACACGGTGCTGGGTAAGGAGCTGAGACTTACATCTGGATCCACAGGCAGCAAGAAGAGAAAGCCAGTGAGCCTGGCTTGGGCTTTTGAAGGCTCAATGCCTACTCCCAGTGACACAGTTCCTCCAACAAAGCCATACCTTCTAATCCTTTCAAATACAAATTCCTAAGCATTCAAATGTATGAACCTATGAAGGTCATTCTTACTCACATTCATCATACAGAAACTGAGACTTAGAACTCATCACAAAAACAGTCAACAGCTCCTCTCTGAAGACGTTTAGTTATCCAGCAGGAATGGTGTTGTCATAGATAGGTATAACCCACAAGGAAAGCATATAGACAGGTCTTTTTCCCATCTTTTCTAGATATCTCTCATTTTCCCCTTTATATTGAAACCCATTTTCCTGTTAGCTCCCTCATATTCAAAAGTTTCTTTTTTTATTGAATATATTCTTCATTTACATTTCAAATGTTATACTCCTTCCTGGTTTTCCCCCCTCCCAGAAAACCCCCAACCCATCCTCCCACCTCCTGCCTCCAAAAATATGCTTCTCCACCCAACCCACTCCCATGACCCCCACTCAATTTCCCCACACTGGGATCTCTATTGAGCCTTCACAGGACCAAAGACCTCTCCTCCCACTGATGCCCGACAACGCATTCCTCTGCCAATCTTTTGGCTGGAACCACATGCACCCCTTGGTTGATGGCTTAGTCCCTGGGAGCCCTGGGGCGTATGGTTGACTGACATTGTCATTCTTCCGATGGAGCTGCAACCTCCCCCCCCCCAGCTCCTCCAGCTTGCCCTCCAATTCCTCCATAGTGAACCCCCTGCTCAGACCAATGGTTGGCTGCTAGTATTCACTTCTGTATCTGTAAGGCTCTGGCAGGGCCCCTCCAAAAGACAACCATAAATGGCTCCTTTCGGTATGCACTTCTTGTCATCCATAGTAATTTTGGGGTTTGGTGACTGTTTATAGGATGAATCCCCAGGTAGGACAGTCTCTGGGTGGCCTTTCCTTCAGGCTCTGCTCCACTCTGTCTCCATAGTTGCTAATCCAAGTATATTGTCAGAAATCGGGAGCATTGCCTGAAAAGTTTACACAAACCTGGTTCAAAGGTTGGTTCCAATTTATGCACTGTGGCTTGTCACATTAGGCACATTACCTACCCTTCTTAAGCATGTTTTTTCATTGGTAAGCTGGATAGAAATTAATAATAGTATCTACCTCATTGAGTAGTTGGAAGGATCAAATATGAGCAGAGTACCTGGCATATAGTCATTCTATAAATGTTTGCTATTATCCTTCCTTCCTGACTGACTGCCTCCTCTTCCTATTTTCCTTCCTGTCTGACCTTTCTCCCTTCCTTCCTTCCTCTCATTAGATAGTAGGGATACTACGTCACTTAAAACACTATGTCCTCGAGGAGTTGGTGAAAGAACACAGGGTAACTCAAAGTACCAGCCAACATATAACCGGGATACACAGCCAGTGCAGAACAAAACACAAGAGTGCTATGGGAGTCAAAATAGAAACATTAGCAATGCATGGTCCAAAGGAGATGTCAAATCCATTGAGAGCAGTGGGCTTAGCCCTGCCTTTCTCTGGCACTGACTGGGTATCCTCTGAAAGCCCTTGTTATTCTCAGTGGGTCAAGCCCAAATCCTCTTGGCAGGCAGACAGCACCACCTGTGTCAGTAGTGGAAAGTTTCAGATACAAAGGGTCTGGCAGGTTAGAATGTCAGGAGGAAGTCACAGGGTAGGTGACTAACTTTGTATTTGAGTGGAGCAGGAAGAACTGGTGGATTTTTGTCAGGTGAACCTAAATTTTAGACATAACAATAGGATGAAGTAGTTAGGGGATTTCAAGTCTACCCGCTTAACTGTTCTAGTGAGGTAGCTGAGCTGCCACGTGTCCTTGGTGCTCTCTGGCAGGTCTCTTGTGGGTGAGCTGATGAGATGTTTCCTGATGATCAGATGAAACAGGAGGATTCAGGGCTAGGAAGGAAGGGGGAGGGTAGTCCTGGGGCTAAGCAGGGGACCAGTCATTTTGACTGGCGTAACATTTTCTAATTGAATTTCCTTTGTTATAAAATGTCTCAAAAATGTAGAAAAGTTCAACAAAATTATTCAGCCGGCCATAACCTACCCATGTACATTCTTGTACATGTAGTCCCTATGTTTGTTAAACCATAATGTTCTGTGTTTGTATAAATTTTCTCTTATTTGATGTCTGTTCGTGTGTTTAGTGAGGGTCTTACTAAGAAGCCTATGCTCACCCGGAGCCCATAATCCTCTTGCCTGAACCTCACAAGAGCTAGAATTACAGATGTGCACCCCAGCCACTTGGCTCTTCTCTCAGAGCACACTAAGCACCATAGATCCAGGCTGACCCACTTCCCTTTTTCCTCTTGTATCAGATATTGTTAAACACTTACATTTCATAGTTCGATGGGTCACATTAGCAGTTTTCTGGGCTCTCCTTGGCTTATTGATGAGTCTCTAATCAGCCATGGATTTGGTGGACAACTGATGCCCTGGGCTTGGCATTTGGACTTGGCTGGTGGGAATGGATAACTTACTTTCTGATGTACCTGGCTTCACTTTCTTTCCTTCCTTGGGTCTCATCCTCCAGATTGATCAGCTAATGGAAGTTGGGGATGAAAGAGAGAGAATGGACACATGCTTGCTTTGACCACACTGTGTTGATTAAAGCAGGTTTGAGAGGTAGACGAGGGGACTTCACATTTGGATAATCATGTGACAAGGACATGGACTAGAAAGAGGAATCAAGGGTGATTTTATATCATTGGGTCATAGAATCTATCTCCTCAGCATCCTGCACTATCTCAATTTTGTTATTCATATTGATGGGTATATCATAGCAATGGGGCACTATCAGATGTCACTGTGGGGAGAACAATTGAGAGCTTTGTTTTCTGCACATTACTTAGCTTGCTTTATTAAGGTCCAGTGTATAATTAGGTTTAGCAGCTTTATTAATCTTGCGTGCAGCTATTTTGGACCAGGAGGGTACTGATGACGAATCTAAGGGCCTCACACTTGCTTGGCAAGCAAGCACTCTATCACTGAGGCACATCCTCCACCTGACTATTTTTGAGTACTCTGAACTATAGGACTGTGACCCAACTGACTTGTTAATTTATTCTAATCTTCAAGGCTGTGCCCACCTTTGTGTCCCTTGCCCTGTACTGTAGCAGCTGAGTAGAGACACCTTAGAGTCTCTGGGGCTTAGAAGGAGCTTTTCTGGATTGCAGAGTATCAGCATCTTCAAATTTAGTAGATGTGTTTTCAATTCATCTCAAGGGGTTGCACCAAATCACTCTCCCAAAAGGATGTACATTCCCCTTTCACAAATCCTCGTGTGAACTAGGTAGGGGGGTTGAGCCTTACCATTCTGACTATACAAAACAAAACAAAACAATATTCCCTGCAGCTCTTCTTTGCATTTCTCTGGGTCCTGGGGACCCCAGTAGCACTAAATATGCCTGTTGGGTGCTTGGATGCCTTTACTTCTGAGGATTGATGAGTGAGTCTTTAGTACTCATTTTCTCTTGATGTTGTTCAGATTGCCTTTATCACTTTCTGTATCTGGAAGGCTAAGCCTTTGTAAGTCATCCTTGTAAATCCCTCTTCATAGGTTCTGTGTTATCTTTCCAGTTTTTGCTATGTTTTGTTTTTCACAGAGGATTTAAGTGGGATGTATTTTATTTTATCATTTCCTTACAGTTTAAACCCTGTGTCTTAGTTGAGATATCTTTTATTATACCGAGGATCATAGGCAAGCTCTCATGTGTTTTTCTTTATGACTTTTAACATCTTTCTTTTTATTGCATGTCTTTAATCTGTGTTATATTCCACATTACATATTATAAGTTATACATCCCATTATATTTGGGTCCAGGAAGAAGACTTAGACAAGCTGTTTGTCTAAATGTTTTCTAGAACTGATGGACATAAGTCTTTAGGTTAAAAACAGAGGCAGAAACCTGGACAGAAAATAAAAACTAAATCTGCAGGTAGATCCTTCATAATAAACTTGAATAAAGCATGGTGATTCCTGAGTAATAGATTTCTGAACAGCAATTGCATTTTCTCAAATAGATGCCAGGAAATAACCATTTCTCAAACACCTAACAGCTTACATTTTACCCATCGAGGCAGCCATTCTGTCCCTCCTCACCAGCTCTGGTACCAGGTAGCTATGACCTTGGACAAATTATTCTCTCTCATTGAATCTTACTTGACAAGCCTACAAAGTATAATTAATATTTTTCCTGTTCTCTGTTTCATAGAATCACAAAAGGATAAAATAGATATGAGAATGTTTTACAAATTGAAGTTACAAAATGACTGATTTAATTCTTCAGAGCAGAGCTATATTATCTTTTTAACAGACTTAATTCATTTTATTTTTCTTGTATAAAATCTCTTATGTACTAGCCACAACTAGAGCCTGGGTCCTCTGAACAGAGACTCTGGCGTGGGTTTTCACAAGATGATCAGTGAATTCCTGATAAGGAGACTTGTTGAACACAGTCTCTTTTCAGAGGTTGCAGGGGTTAGGTAGTTGTAGGTCTTGGAGATAGTAGCATCAAAGGTGGCCTTGGCAAAACTGCCCAGGGTCGCAGTGCAGCCTCTGGCTAACATAAAGCAGTCATCTATACTGGCCATCATCAGTAGATTTTTGGACATTGGAGCAGAAACAATGCCAGTGCCTCTGGGGGTAGGGATGAGATACACCAACACAGAGCCCCAGTGGTCTGTCTCCTTGCATGAAACAGTGTGGGGTCTTGCCAGTCTTGTCCCCCGCCCCAATAGCCTCTCTGCATAGGGATGATGGAAAGCTTGGTCAAGATGATGGCCCCTTGGATGGCTGTGGCAACCTCCTTGGAGCACTTAACACGAAGACCAGTGTGACCATTGTAGTCTCCAATAGCGACAAAAGCCTTGAACCTGGCCCGCTGGCCAGCCCGAGTCTGCTTCTGCACTGGCTTGATTTTCAGACCCTCATCCTTTAGGGATGCACCCAGGAAAAAGTCAATAATCTAAGACTCCTTAATGGGCAGGGAGAACAGATAGATCTCCTCCAAGGACTTGATCTTCATGGTCCTTAACCAGGTGACCCAGCTTGGTGACAGGGATCCACTCCTTGTCTTCAGCTTTACCTTCAGTAGAAGAGACATATTAATTACTTATGATGGTCTGAATGCATGACTTGAAACAAACTGGATTGATTAGGAGATAAGGCCACCATTCTCCAGTGGACTTAGTCAAAGCCTACAGTCTTCTAAAATGATAATAAAACTCTGGGCCAGTCATCTTTAACAAACAGTATTGGGAAAACTGGATATCTGCATGTAGAAGAATGAAACTCAGCCATTCTCTCTCATCCTGTACACAAATCAGTTCCAAGTAGATCAAAGACATGAAATGTTAAAGATGAAATTCCAAAACTTCTAATAAAGATCAGAGAGTGCACTTTAAGATATAGGCCTATGTATAGGACTTCTTGAATAGGACTCTGGTTGCCCAGGAAATAGCACCAACAGTCAAAAAGTGGAACTTTGTGACATTAAAAAGCATCCGTATTGCCAAGGAAACTGTTAATTGACAGAAGAGGCAGCCTACAGGGTGGAAACAAAACTTCTGACAGAGGAAGAATGTCTTCAATGTACAAGCAACTCAAAGAACTGACCAACCCAATGAAGAGTGTGCTGCAGAACTGAACAGGACGTTCTCTGAAGAAATAAAAATGGCTAAGAAAAACTGCTCACCATCCTCAGCCATCAGGGAAATATAAATTACTTTATAAAGGTACTTTGAGACCTCATTTAATCTCCATCAGAATGGTTAAGATATAACACAAGTACTAGTGAGGTTGAAGGAGGAACAGGAAACACTTCTGTGCATTGTTGCTGGGGGGTGCAGATTGGTGCATCACTGTGAAAATCAATGTAGAATCTGTCGTGTAACCTTGGTATAATGCTCTTGGGAATATATCCAGGGGACTCTATTTCATATTACAGAAACATGCTCAGCTGTGTTGATAGCTGCTTAGTTCACAATAGCTATTGTAGTGAGAATTGTAGTTTCTTTAAAAAGCACAGAAGCATTATAGGAATATGTTTTCATTTCAGTACCAGGTGTGGGGATGTAGTGTCGCTTCAGATTGTCTACAGAAGCTGACTATGATTTGCCTCATGCTCTAGCAGGGGTGTGATTTTACCAGCTGCAGATAGTGTCTGTGATTATGTGACCTTTGGAATCCTGGAGACTCTTCAGAGAGTATGTAAATTCTAGGACCCAGTGAGGCAGGCTTGGTGTTGGTTGGCTGCTGTTTTTTAAGCAGTTGTGCACAAAGAAGAAACAGGAAGAAGGAGAAATTAGATATCCTGATGGTGAAGATTAAACTTGGCCAGAGGAACTAGATATTCCTACTCAGCAGGAAGCAGTCTATCAATAATGTTGCCTCCCTTCCCCTCTATCCTTTTTTCTCTCCAACCTAATGTTAGGGGGTTGAAAGGGTGGAAGAAAAGGGGTGGAGAAGAGTGAAAGAGAGAGGAACCCACAAAGTAACTGAAGTCCAGCCACAGCTATGACATGGAGACAGCCCTAGATATCCATCAACTGAAGAATGGATAATGAAAATGTAGCCCCTACACACAACTGAATGTTATACAGCTATAACAAAAACACTGGAAATTTCAGGTAAATGGATGGATCTGGAAAACACACCGAGGTAACCCAGACCCAGAAATACCAATGTTGCATGTTCTCACCCATAAGTGGATCTTACTGTCAACTCTTCATATTTGTGTATTAAATTTAGAGTGTCTGTAAAATCTAGAAAACTAGAAAAAGACCATTGTTGGAGACAGAAAACAGATCTTAAGGGAGGATGGATAGGAGAACACAGGTGATATGATGGGGAAATGGAAATAATGGGATGGAAGATTTAAGTTGGGTGAGGGATGGGAGAGTAAGGCAGAGGAGGAGACGTGAGGAGGGATAAATAATACTAAGGATGTTTGGAAAAGCTACGTGAAAATCTGTTATTTTATAACCTTCATATTTTTTTTAATATAAGGAGTTTTTCTAGAGTTACCATACACAGGGGATAATGTTCCTCCCAGAAGCCAAATGTTGTCAAATAAAAATCCCAGTGCCAGGTATGGAATTCCTCCCTTCAAGTTGTTATTCAAGGGTATCATAGAAACCCATGGAATAATAAAGGCTATTGCCACTCCTGGCTGGCTTCATAGCTGAAGACAACACAGTTTTACCACAGGAGATGGAAACATCAGATTGGTCCTAACCTGGAAGCTTCTTCACAGATGACTAGTACTGAATGTGCTGTGTAGGCTGCTGAGAGTCAAAAGTCATCAGTGTTCTTACCCAGTTGTGACCCCAGGAGCTACACTAATGACAGTTGTTTTGGGACCCTTTCCTACTGTGTTGCCTGGTCTAGCCCTTAATATGAGGGGAGGTGTCTAATCTTATTACAACTTGATATGCCATGTTTGGTTGATATCCCTGGCAGGTCTGCCTTTTTCTGAAGGGACATGGAGAATGACTGGACTGGGAGGGAGGAAGTATGGGGAATGGAGAAGGTAGGGACAGGGAGGGTGGGAACTGTGGTCAGAGTGAATATGAGAGAATAAATTAAGAAATAATTTTTTAAAATCTCAGGTTCCACTCTGATTCCCAGTGCCTGGCAGAGTTCTAGGCACATGGAGCCCCTCAATAAAACTTTTATGGTTTTCACTGAGTGAAGAGAAAGTCATTCAGTGACTCTCTGGCTATCCATCTCTAATCTTAAAACGAGCTGAGAAAACCATGCCTGATGAGTTCCTTATCTCCATGGAAAGGCTTTGTTTGGTGGGAAGTCATCCCTTCCCCTTGGTCTGACATCTCTCAGGGAATCATAGATCCCAAATTAAGAACCAGACACTGTTATCTTTTCTTGAGCGGTTCCCATCCTATTCACCGGGCCGCTGAATGTTCTCAAATCTGTTTGTCCCCACTTCTGGCAAGCACTCTCTTATACTGGCTTTAAAAATAAGCCCTCAGGGGAAATTGTTACGTCTCTTTCCAAATGGTCTTATGAATGCCAAAAGTGGTGGACAGTGACCCATCTGTGGTTAAGGGTGGGACAACCGCCATTCAGCCAGGCATCCTGGGACTGGCTGCAGCCTGCTCAGGGTCTGCCCCTTCCAGATCATCACTGATGATGTGTAATAGGATCCACTTTTCCAGCCAAGCCACCATGTCCTGCCTTCAATAGACAGAGATCTGGCCTGAGGATTTTACTGTCTACTTGAAAAAAAAAAAAAAACTCAAGACAAGGCTCAGAAACCTGCCATAGAATAAGTCACATGTCATTTGAATCCTATGCGGTCTTCTCAACCCATCCATGACCAACAAGACTTGGGATAATGTGAAATAATCTGTGTCAGTTTTCTTCTTTTATTTCCTCCTCCTCCATCCCAAAATGTAGCCTGATGTCTGTGTTTTGTAACAACACAGGAAAAGCAAGAAGACACCGAGGACAACCTTCTCCAAATTTATGATCCCCTGAAAGCGTAACAAAAAAGGCAATTGATTAATTTACTCCTTTACTTCTAAAATTGTCTGCTCACTGCCAAATGCCATGCAGGACACTGGGTTTCAGAAATGAGAAGACATGGTCTCTTTTCTAAGGGATATGACACAAGCTGATACTAAGTACAACGTAGGTTTAGAGTCGGAAGAGATCAGTAAAGGGTGGAGTTTCCCAAGAGGTGAGGCTTGAACTGATTTCGGAGTGAGTGTGGAACGGGGATGGGTGAGAAGAACAATGAATTCAGTCAGAAGAAATGGTGTGTCCAGAGGTGCAGGAGATTGACTGCTCAGGGTGGTAGGGAGAAAATGAAAGATCATATCATGGAAGACTTCGACGATCTAGAACTGAACTCCAAAGGAGAGGCATGACAACGCCTTTTTAAAAATAGTTAAGGTGAGCTAAAATTAAAGAAGTATAATGTTCTATTAAAATATTTATCACTTTTATGTGTATGTGTGTGTGTGCCTATGTGAATTTATGTGCATCACAATACATGCAGGAGCCTTCAGAGACCAGTGGAGGGTGTCAGATCCTCTGGAACTGGAGTTATAGATATCTAGGAGTGATTATGTGGGTCCTGGGAACTGAACTTGGATCTTCTGCAAAAGCAGCAAGTCCTCTTAACTTTGGAGCCATCTCTCAGGCCCTCAATAGAATCCTCTTCAAGTGTAAAATATAGATCTTTTTACTACATTCACAGAGCTAATTAGCTATCATCACATTCTAATGCCAGAGCAGATAACATCTTTCTGATGATTTCTGAACAGAGAATATTTTGATTCAGATTGTATTTTAAGCATATCACCATAGCCACAGAGTTGGGATGACCATGTAAGACATATTTGAGGGGAAACAAGGCCGGACGCTTGGAGACCTGGAATAGAATAATTCATGCAGCATTTGCTTCCTATGGGACCTTCCCCACTCATCCACAACAGGACTCATGATGGGATGATATGACATAGTCTGTGTTGAGTTTCTTTATGCTGTATTTCCCCCAGAGCCCCAAACCTCAAAGACATAAATAAATAAATAAATAAATAAATAAATAAATAAATAAATTTCCTGCATCATCTTAAAAGTATGGTGACACTTACATACAAAGACCAGCCCAGTCTACATAACAGGTTCCAGGACAGCCATGACTGCATAAGGAGACTCTGTTTTAGAAAAACAAAAACAAATGATAAACAACAGACAAGCAAAAGTCCCTCCTACATCATCCAAGTGAGGCAGACAAGTTTGATTGTGGCCCTTGAGATCACAGGCCTTGGAGAGTGAGCACATCAATCTTAAGTGGAAGAAAGAGATTCTTGAGCATTCAGTCTTGCAGTAAACACCTGGGTTTTATTTTGCCCTGTTCTAGTGGGTGGGAAGCCTATAGCAGTAGTAAGTGGATCTGTGTCGTGGCTGAATGTGAAATGCCCTCTGCAGTTTGATGTGAAGCAAATTGCACTATTTTGGGAGGAAGGTTCCAGAAACTTTAGGAGGTGGGTCCTAGGTGAGAAGAGTAGGTCATGGCATGTGGGGGTGCGTTTGAAGGCCATTTGCCTATGTCTCAGTTTCTTTTTCTGTTGCTCAATCACCACACCAAGTGCATGAGCACCAACAGTTGCTGTCTGAACTCTTCAAAATCGTGAGACAAATACACTGTCCTTTGGCTTGTTCTGTCAGGTATTTTGGTCATAGGTACAAATGGTAACCAACAAACTGGGTTTCCTCCAAATGGAAAGGAAAGTCAATTATCTCATATTGTTGTTGTAATGATTACATCAATATGTCTGAAATGCTCATGATACTGCTTGGTATAAAGGTTTGATGTTAGTATATATGCTGGTGTCTTAGTCAAGGTTTCTATTCCTACACAAACATTATGACCAAGAAGCAAGTTGGGAGGAAAGGGTTTATTCAGCTTACACTTCCACACTGCTGTTCATCATTAAAGGAAGTCAGGACTGGAACTCAAGCAGATCAGGAAGCAGGAGCTGATGCAGAGGCCATGGAGGGATGCTTCTTACTAAATTGCTTCCCCTGGCTTGCTCAGCCTGCTCTCTTAAAGCTCCCAAGACTACCAGCCCAGGGATGGCACCACCCACAAGGGGCCCTCCCTCCTTGATCACTAATTGAGAAAATGCCCCACAGCTGGATCTCATGGAGGCACTTCCCCAACTGAAGCTCCTATCTCTGTGATAACTCCAGCCTGTGTCAAGTTGACACACAAAACCAGCCAGTACAGCTGGGTAGTTTTATGTCAGCTTGACACAGGCTAAAGTGAACTGAGGGGAGGGACCTGGGGTGGGGGAAGAAAATGCCTCCATAGGACAAAGTTGTAGGCAAGTCTAGAAGACATTTGCTTAATTAGTGATTAAGATGGTGCATTGTGGGTGCTACCATCCCTGGGATCATGTTCCTGGGTTCTCTGAGAAATTGGGCTGAGCAAGCCATGGGGAGCAGGCCAGTAAGCAGCACCCCTCGATGTCTTCTGCATCCGCTCCTGCCTCCAGGTTCCTTCTCTGTATGAGTTCTTGCCCTCACTGCTTTTGATAACGAACTGTTACATGGAACTCTGAGCAAAGTAAAACTTTTTGGTCATGGTGTTTTATTACATGGTGTTCATAGAAACCTTAACAAGCTCATACTTGAATAAAAAGGTATTGCTGTGACAGACCTGACCATGTTGTTTTGATGAGGGCTGTAGGAGGACTTTTGGAACGTTGTACAAGTAAGACCGTTGAATATCCAATGGTTGGTGAGCTGTTCTGTAGGAGCTTGGAGGATAAGAATGTAGACGGCAATGCAGAAGGTGGAGGTCTGCTTTGTGAGGTTTCAGAGGGAGGTTTACAGACTCTTAACTGGGCCATTTGTTGGTTTGCACTAAGATTCTGTGGTTATGGTTATCTGGGGCTGAAGAATTAACAGGATACTAGAATATGAACGTGAAACTTTTGTTTTATTGGGATACTTGATACAGTCGACTGGAGGTAAGAAATTAGCAGTGATAAAGAAGAGATCAACATGGTTGAAATGAAATCTGGGAAGTATATTTGAGAGCACACTGAAACTGTGTTCCAGAATGGGCCAAGGTTATATTTTACACTGGTAGCTGAACTTGGTAGTGTAAGAGTCACCCAGGTGGTATTGGTTTTAAAAGCATGAAGGGGTCGTGGAGAGCAACTGAAGTTTGGCACTGTGAGAGGCCAGGAGGGGCCACTGGTGAAGGTGCAGCCTCAGTGTCAGTTGAAAGCCCAGGACTGACAGAATCATGAAAAGATGTTGAGGCTTGGTAACATAAAGGGAGCCTATAAGAGGCTATTGTTGAAAGTTTAGCCCAGGTGCAGCAGAAGACGCAAGTATGTGGGAGATGCCAGTGCCGTGGGATGATCACCAAAACCAGCAGCTTCAGTGGAGTGCTGCCCCATGCCAGCTTCCCACTCAGGGTAGCAGGGCCCATTGAACACCAAACCGAACTGGAGGGAGGGAAACTTAACCAGGTATAGGTTGGTGCTGTGCAAGATCTCAGTTGTCAATGGGTGCACAGGCAACAAGCACACCTGGGCAATGAACACAGCTTTGGAGAACTAGTCCAGTTTATTGAAGGGGGATTTATGCCCCTGGGGAGGTGGCCAGGGTCTCTGGAGCAAGGTTTGTGTGGCCATGCACCATTGGCCAGGGAAGAGGTATTAGAAGATACTTCATCTACATGCTCAGGGGCTGTAGGGTCTGGGGGTAGAGGGGAAACCTTATAAAGTCAAAGAAGGAATGAATCCTGATAACTGTCAGGATAATAAATTCCTGCTATGGTGGGGGGGAATCAGCTTTATGGTGCAAAGTTGGGAGTGGGGAGAGTAGCCAACTCCAGACATACCCATGTTTGAGGTATCCTGAGATGAAGACATACCCAAGGTGTGTCTCCTAGGTGACTCTAAATAACCATCAAACTGATAGTCGTGATCAATCATCATAAAGCATTTGTTTGCTTGAATGAACGAACAAGAAGGAAATACATCAATGCCGTAGAAAATAATCCTGTATGAAGAACTCAGGTGGAAACAGGTTAGGAAAGGTATCAGAAGATAAAGACAAAAACTAGAAAAGTAGGAGAAATTTTAAAGTTTAAAACCTTAAAAAATAATTTAATGATGAAATTTCATATATTTATAATGTACAATGTGATGTTTTAATATATGCATATACTGTAGAAAGGCAAAGCCAAGTTGACTGCGATGCATTTTTATTTGCCTTCAGGGATGAGAATATTTAAGAACTACTCTTAGCAGTTTCTAGTCTTAGTCCAGTTATTGAAGCTTTAGCGCTCCGTTGTGCCATCTGAGAGGTATGCCACTCAGCAACAGCCCCAACTTGTCAATGAATCTTTGTTAACTGCAGCCATCACACATACAGAAGGTAGAAGCATGCTTCTCTTGTCTAGCTGAAAATTTATATTCTTTCTTTAACATCTTCCTAATCCTCCACTCTCCTCCAGGCCATGGCAACCACCATTCTTTACCATGTTTTAGATTCTAAATGCAAATGAGGTCATGTGGTATTTGTCTTTTCCCCCCTGTCTTATTAAACTTGGTATAATATCCTCGAGATTCATTTTCTGTGTCACAAATTCTTCTGTAATAGTCTAAAGGAGAATGTCCCTTGTACGTTCATGTATTTGGACAGGTGGTCCCTAGTTGTTGGCACTGTGTGTGGAGCACTAGGAGGTATGGGCTCGTTAGAGGTGGCCTTTGAGAACTTAAAGACTGGGCCTTCTCCCGTTGTTCCCTTTGCTTTATGCTTACAGTTCAAGATGTGATGACTTGATGCTCCAGCTGTGATGACTGCCTGCCTCCATATCTCCCTGCAGGAATGGTGATGGATTCTTGCTCTTCTGGAACCATAAACCCAAGCAGCTCCTTCTATGGTTTGCCCTGATCATAGTATTTTTTCACAGTAATAGAAAAGTAACTCCGGCACTTCCTTTTTCTGGCAGTTTATTATCCCACTGTGTCTATATACCATACTATTTATTGGCTATTGTGAATAGTGTTGCAATAAGTATGGTCTCTCCTGGACACACTGTTTCTTCTCCTTTGATATATTCCCTAGAAGTACAATTGCTAGATCTTCTAGTAGTTCCAGTTTAAAATCTTTGAGGACCCTCCACACTGCCTTCTATATGGTTATACTAATTTACATTCCTTGAGGCTATGAAAAAGCATTATTTTCTTTATTACTTTTTAAAGTGGTCTTTATTTGTATAGGAATGTTATTAATATTATGAGTGGATTTTATATCCTACAAATCTGCTAGGTTCGCTTACTAATTCTAGCAGGTTTTGGTAGAATCTTCAGGATTTTATGTATAAGGGGTCATGTGTAGGCAGAGACAATTGAAAAGAGATGGACATTGAAAAAGTCTTTAAGGATATGAAATTGGAAATAAACAGATATTTTATGATATACAGGGGTAAAAAAATAAATGACTGACAGAAAATAGTTGGGAGATAGTGAAAAGAATTTGAGAAGTAGATAGATTCCATAATGAGAACTTTATAGAGATAGAAAACAACCAAAAATAACTGTGGTGGTTTAAATATACTTGGCCCAGGGAGTGGTCTATTAGGAGGTGTGGCCTTGTTGGAGCAGGTGTGTCACTGTGGGTGGGTGTGGGCTTTAAAACCCTCCTCCTAGCTGCCTGTAAGCCAGCTTCCTCCTTGCAGTCTTCAGATGAAGATGTAGAACTCTCAGCTGTCTCCTGCATCATACCTGCTTGGACACTGCCATGATCCCACCTTGATAATAATGGACTAAACCTCTGAACCTGTAAACCAGCCCCAATTAAAGAGTTGCCTTGGTCATGGTGTGTCTTTACAGCAGTAAAACCCTAACTAAGACGATAACCAATGAAGTTATATAATTGATAGATCAAATAATACAGATTTATAATGAGCTCAGAATGAAATAAAAATAGATTTTTAATAGGAAAAAAGCATAAATATGTATTAAGTCATTTCCAGCCTTGGATGGGAGGTGAGGGTGGCATTCTAGTCCCGCCCTCCTTCCTGCCAACGCCTTACCTGTGCTCCTCAGTTCTTGTCTCTGTCTGAAGTGTAGACTGAGGTTCCATCTTTCTCAGGTAGGAACTGCTTGCTCACTGTCCTTAACAGTTTGTCAATCTATTTCATCCTGTCTAGCTTTCTATGCAGACTTTCTATGCAGTATGCAGTTCTCTTATTCATTCTGAAAGGCAGAGTCCACAGGGGAGATAGGTTTCCCACTCTGCCCTTAGCACCCCACCTCTATAGAACAAGGTTTGCTGAGGACTTGTGCCATGTCAGTTGAATTAACAAGAGCACTGTCACTATCCTGTAGGGTATCACTAGTCACCTCTAGAAGGGCCATTGCTAAAAGTATAACTTAGAGGGAACTTGGCATCTTGTCTTGATGCAAATGGAACATATTTAGGACCCAATCATACATTTCCTCCAGGCCCATACATCTTGAAGATTTAGACCCTTGTGACTACATTTTCCTATAAATGGACTTTCCCGCAAGGTAATGAACTCTCGGGGGCAGAGGCTGTGTGGACACAGTTGTAAAAGTGTTATAGAATGAGCAGATGTTGCTATTTGGTACACATCACTTTCAACTATCTGAAAATCTCTATCATGGCATGGTTGATGTGCCAGGTTCTAAGGACTAAAATTGTGTAGGCAGGAGAAGGGTAGATTTGGATTTAAGAAAAGCGACACAGAATTTCCATTACACAGATCCTGATTATAGGACAAGGGCCCTGTTCAGATCCAGAGAGAGTTCTGGCCATCTCTGCCAGATGAAACTCCCCCAGAATGATCTAAACCAGTTCTTTCCCTCCTAGACAAGAGGAAGGAAAAGTCCCATTCAGAACCACAGGGAAACAAGCCTTCCGTGCTGATTATATACAATTTACAGCAGTGTTTCATTTGGTGTCCAGGAGCCTGTAATAGCTGGAATTACCCTTGTTCCTCTTCCCCTTTGCAGGGCCAGAGCTGAGGAGTGCTTTGTGGTCATGCCAAACTTGCTTGGCTCTGGCATTGTGTTGTAATCATGTGTGTGTGTGTGTGTGTGTGTGTGTGTGTGTGTGTGTGTGTGTGTCTGTGTCTGTGTCTGTGTGTTCTGCTGCTTTTCAATTCATAAGGAATAAATTTAGTATTTTGAAGACTTTTTTATTTCTATCTGTTGCTTCTTGTGGCTGAACTTACATTGTTCATACCCTCCTGGTTTAATTTTGATAGATATGTGTATGAATTTGTCTGTTTCTCCTGGACTTTCCAGGATATGGATGATAGTTTTCCAAAGTATTTCTCTTAAAACCGCTGAGCCATCTCTCCAGCCCTCCAAAGTGTTTTTCAATGATTGCAGTATCTTACTGGTGTCTGATGGGATATCAACTTTTTCATTTGTCATCTGTTAATCCAAAGCTTCACACTTTGTCATCTGGTTAGTTTAGGTGAGCATTGCTGATCCTGTTTATTTTTCAAAGAACTGTCTTATTGGTTTTTGTGGTGTTTTTAGTCCCCTTTTCTTTAATTTGTTCTCTGATCATTATTATTTCTTTCTGTCTGGAGCTTTGGTGTCCGCTTGTTCTTGCTTTTCCAAGACCTTTTCTAAGACATGTCTTAGCTAACTTGACGTCTCTAATTTTCAGTGTAAGTACTCGCAGCACTAAGGAGTCCTCTCAGGACCACATCCCTGTACCCTGAAGGATCTCATAAGATGTGCTATCATTTTCCTTTTCATCTGTAAGCATTAATCTATTATTAATCTATTATTAATCTATTATTAATCTATTATTAATCTATTATTAATCTATTATTAATCTATTATTAATCTATTACTCACATTTCATCCTTGATTTCTTCAGTGACCTTCTGATCATTCAAGGGTGCATTGTTCAATCTTAAAGTATCCATATTCTTTCTGTGATTTCTTTTAGTATTGGAATATAGTTCCCCTGGTTTGTTTCTTCTGTGTGTAGTGGAGGTATTTGTATATGTTCCTGTGTGCACAGAGGCTAGAGTTCCCTATTGACTAGCATCCTCTTATCACTCTCCACCCTGTTTTTGAGGCAGGGTCTCTCACTGAGCCAGGAGCTCATCAGTTCAGCAAGACTACCCCAGAGATCTTCTTGTCTCCATTTCCCTAGCTCTAAGGATTAGGGCCATGTGCTGCTGCACTTAGCCTTTACAGATGCTGAGGGTCATTACAGATGCTGAAGGTCATAGAGATGCTGAAGGTCATAGAGATGCTGAGGGTCATTACAGATGCTGAAGGTCATAGAGATGCTGAGGGTCATAGAGATGCTGAGGGTCATCACAGATGCTGAGGGTCATTACAGATGCTGAGGGTCAAACTCAGAGCCTCAAGCTAGGGCAATAAGCACTGAATTGACCGAGCCATCTCCCCAACCCTTGTCTTATACTTTATTCTATTAAGATCTGATGGGACACAAATTATTTCAGCTACTTTTTATTTATTAAAACTTGATTTATGAGCTAAAATGGGATCTATTTTAGAAAAAGTTTCATGGACCACTAAGAAGAAAGGGTATTCTTCAACCATTAAAGGGAATATTCTATAGATACCTGTAAACTTCATTCAATCTGTGGTGATATTTAACTCTGATGTTTCTTTGTTGACTTTTAGTCTGGATGACATGTCCATTGATAAAAGTAGAGTATTAAAGCCACCTGCTATCATTGTATAATGAACTATCTGTCCTTTTGAATCTATTAGTGCTTGTTTAATACACACACACTTGTTATATATTCTCAGTGGAGTATTTCTTACATTAACATGTGGTGGCCTCTTTTTTTCTGTTTGTTATTCAGAATATTCTTTTTTTATTATAATAGGTTTTTCTCACACAATATATTCTGATTCTGGTTTCTCCTCCCCAAGCTTCACGGAGATCCTTCCCATCTCTCCAGTTCCATGCTAATCCACACCAACATAGGGCCCCTTTGGTGGTGGCCTCTTTTTATCTCATCTGACTAATGTTAATTTAAAGCCTAATTTAGCAGATAATGGCAGAGCCAAATAGCAACTTAGATGAAAATCAAGATGCAGAATTTTTTAAAATCACAATGATAATCATGCTTAAAGAGTTCAAGGAATTCAAAGAGGTCAAAAATATCTGAATGGGGACAGGCATAAACTGATTGAAATCTAAGAAAACAAACAGTCAAAAGATGTGCTAAAGATAATGAATTCAGTAGAGATAAAAAAAATACCAAAGAAAACATAAACTGAAATGAAAATTTCAGTAAGTGTATTAAAAACACTTGGAGGAAAACCTCACCAACAGAATATAAAGGGCAAAGAACAGAATTCAGGACCTGAATGCAAAGTAAAATAATTAGATCATTCAAAGAAAATGATTTTTTAAAAAACCCTCAAAAATAGACGATGCAGTGTGTGTGAGATATCACAAAGGACCAAATTTACAAATTACATATCATTAGAGAAAATGAAGAATTCTAAGACAAAGGTATAGAAAATATCTTCAATAAACTCATAGAAGAAAACTTCCCAAATCTAGGGAAAGAGGTGCACATTCTAGTACAAGAAGCACAGAGAATGATAAGTAGACAGGAACTGGAAACAAACTCTCTCCGTACCACACTATAGTTAAAACACTCACCATACAGAGCAAAGGGCATGTATTAAAGTTGCATGAGAAAAAGGTACAAACCATGTGTAAATTCAGACACATTGGAATGACAGATTTATCAATGAAAACTATAAAAAGCCAGAAGAGCTTGGAGCAATGTGCTTCAAGTACTGAACGATGCCAAGCCAGATGACCACCTGGCAAAACTATTTGGTATTAGTTACTTCTCTGTTTCTGTGGTGAAATGCCATGGCCCAGGCAATGTAGAGAATAAGAGTTGTTTGGGGACTATGGGTCTAGAGGGTTAAGAGTCCATCATTGTAAGCCTGCACAGCAGCATAGAGCAGGCACGATGGCAGGGGCAGGAGGTAAAGAGTTCACACTTTAATTGCAAGCATGAAGCAGAGAGAGGGAGCTGGAAGTAGTATGAGGCTTTAAGCTCTCAGAGTCTGTCCCCAGTGATGTGCTCCCTCCACTAAGGCTGCACCTCCTCATAACCTCTCCAAACAGTGCCACCAACTAGGAACCTAGTGTTCAGGTGCCTGAGCCTTCAGGGGACATTTTTCAATCATACCACAACACTATTTATCATAAATGAAGGGAAAAGAAAAATGTTTCATTGTAAAAACAGGCTAAGGGAATATATGATAAAAAAAATTGGGACACAATAATATCATAGACCAAATGGCTCTAACAAATATTTATAGAAGATTCAATTCACTCCAGGACACATTCTTCTCAGCCAGCCATAAGCTTCTCTAAAATATACAACATATTATGACATAAAGCAGATCTGAACAAACCTAGGACCATTGTAATAACTCCATGTATTCTATCTGATGACAATGGATTAAAGTTTGAATTTAATAGCAGAAGAAATTCCAGAAAAGACCCAAACTCATGGAGATTAAATAACACACTCTTGAATGATTTTTAAGACATTGAAAAAAATCATTCAACAGCTCAGAATTAAATGGAATCAAGAACACAACATACCAAAACCTCTGAGATACAATGAAAGCAGTCATAAAAGGTAAGTGTATATGTATCTATATTGAAAACAAACACCCAACACACCTATGGACACTTGATTTTTGACAAAGAAGCCAAAATGATACACTGGAAAATAGAAAGCATCTTCAACAAATAGTGCTGGTATCTGTATGATTTAGAATGCAAATAGATCCATATCTATCACCCTGCACAAAACTCAAGTCTAAGTGGATCAAAGACCTCAACATAAACCCAGATACAGTAAACCTGATAGAGGAGAAAGTGGGGAATAGCATTGAACACATTGGCACAGGAGATAACTTCCTGAATAGAACACCAATGACTCAAGCACTATGATCAACAATTAATAAATGGGACTTCATGAAACTGAAAAGCTTCTGGAAGACAAAGGACACCGTCAAAAGCCTACAAAACATCAGCCTACAGAATGGGAAAAGATCTTCACCAACTCCACATCCAACAGAGGGCTGATATCCAAAATATATAAAGAACTCAAAAAACTACAAACCAAATAATCCAATTAAAATGGGGTACAAATCTAAATAGAAAATTCTCAACAGAGGAATCTCTAATGACTAAGAAACACTTAAAGAAAATAAGGGGAACAAAATAGTCATGGGAGGCAGAGGGAGGGAGGAAGCTGGGCTGGAGGAGAAAGGGAAGGGCAGGATCAGGTTTGGAGAGAGACAGGAGGGATGCCCTGAGGTCCAGGAGAATTAATCTAAAGATGTAGCAGTGGGGGTTAGGGGGCGGGGGGGGACCTCTAGAAAATCTCAGAGACCTGGGATGTGAGAGGATACCAGAACTCAATGAGGATGACATTAGCCAAAATACCCAACAGTGGGGAGATGGAACTGGAAGAGACCACTTCCAGTAGATAGGCATGGCCTCCAGTTGAGGCAGGGGACCACCCACTCATCTTCAGAATTTTTAACCCAGAATTGTTCCCGTCTAAAGGAAATACAGGGACAAAAATGGAGTAGAGAATGAAAAAAAGGCCATCCAGTGACCAGCCCAACTTGGGATCAATCCCATGTATGTACACCAAATCTTGACTCTATTACTGAGGCCATATTGTGTGTGTAGGCAGGAGTCTGGTTTCACTGTCCTCTGAGCGGCTCTACCAGCAACTGACTGAGACAAAAGCAGATACTTATAGCCAACCATTGGTTTGAGGTCAGGGAACCCTATGGAAGGGTTAGGGGAAGGACTGAAGAAACTGAGGGGGATTGCAACCCCATAGTAAGAACAACAGCATCAACTAACACAGACCTTTCAGAGCTTCCAGAGACTAAGCCAAAAACCAAGGTGCATCCATAGGCTGGTTCCTGCCCCCAGGGACTTGTGTAGCAGAGGACTGCCTTGTATGTCCTCAGTAGGAGAGGATGTGCTTAATCCTTTGGAAATTTGATGCCCCAGGGAAGAGGGAGGCTGGTTGGGGGTAAGGTGGGGATAGGTGGGTAGGTGGGGAGCACCCACCCTCTCAGGGATGGAGGGGGTGAGGAGGGGGTGAAGAACTCATGGAGGGGGATGGGGAAGCGGGCAACTTTTGTAATGTAAATAAATAAAATAATATAATAATAATAAAAAGAAATGTTCAACATCCTTAGCCATTAGAGAAATGCAAATAAAAGCGAGTCTGAGATTTCATCTTACACCCATCGGAATGGATAAGATCCAAAACTCAAGCAACAGCTCATGCTGGTGAGGTTGTGGAGCAAGAGGAACACTCCTCCACTGCTGGTGTGGATGCAAACTTGTATAGCCACTTTAGAAATCAATTCGGTGGTTTCTCAGAAGATTTGGGAATAGTCCTACCTCAAGACCCAGCTATACCACTCCTGGGCATATACTCAAAGGATGCGCCACCATTCCACAAGGACACTTGCTCAACTATGTTCATACCAGCTTTATTTGTAATAGTAAGAAACTGAAAGCAACCGAGATGACCCTCAATCAAAGAATGGATTAAAAAAATGTACACTTACACAATGGAGTATTACTCAGCTATTAAAAACAATGAAATCATAAAATTTGCAGGTAAATAAATGGCACTAGAAAAGATCATCCGGGCTGGAGAGATGGCTCAGAAGTTAAGAGCATTGACTGTTCTTCTAAAGGTCCTGAGTTCAAATCCCAGCAACCACATGGTGGCTCACAACCATCTGTAATGAGATCTGATGCCTCTTCTGGGGTGTCTGAAGACAGCTACAGTGAACTTACATATAATAAATAAATAAATCTTTAAAAAAAGAAAAGAAAAAAAGAAAAGATCATCCTGAGTGAGGTAACCAAGACCCAGAAAGACAAACATGTTATGTACTCACTATAAGTGGGTATTAGTCATAAAGTAAAGAGTAACTATACTACTATCTGCAGATCCAAAGAAGTTAAATAACAAGGAGGACCTAAGGGAGAATTGTTGGATTGAGTGGCATAGTTCAGTTTACACTGAGAAGGGGAAATAGACATTGTGGGTGGACATGGATGAGGGGAGGATTGGAGGGGGAAGGGGTGGGGGTGGAGCAGGAGGGATCAGGTTGGGGAGGATGGAGGCTGAGAGTATTGGAAGAAACAATTGGAATGGGGACGGGGGGGTTATCTCTGGGATGATCCAGATCATCATCCCAGATGAACCTAGGCCAAGGGAAACTCCCAGGAATCTACGAGGGTGACCCTAGCTAAAACTCCTAGCAGTGGGGGAGATGGAGCCTGAACTGGCCATTTCCTGTAACCAGGAAAGACTTCCAATAGAGGGAATGGAACACCAACCTAGGCACAAAAACCTAAAATTTGTCCTGTTTATAAGATATGGAGAGGTAAAGATGGAGCAGAAATTGAGGAAATGGCCAAGCAGTGACTGGTCTAGCTTGAGACCCAGGCCGTGAGAGGGAGCCCACCTCTGTTAATGATAATCTGCTAAACCTGCAGACAGGAGCCTATCACAGCCACCATCAGCGAGACTTGATCCAGCAACTGATACAAATGCAGAGAACCTCAGCCAAACGTTAGGCAGAGCTTGGGAATCCTGCAGAAGAGAGGGAGGACGGACTATAGGTCAAGGACACAACCAGAAAACCTACTGAATCAACTAATCTAGGTTCCTAGGGGCTCACAGAGACTAACCGCCAACAAAAGAGCATGCGTGGGACTGAGCTAGGCCCCCTGCACATATGTAACAGTTTTGTAGCTTGGTCTTCATGTGGGACTCCTAAAGCAGGAGCAAGGGTTATCTATGACTCTGTTGCCTGCTTTGGGAAACTTTCCTCTAACTGAGGGGCCTTGTTTAGCCTCAATAAGAAAAGATGTGCCTAGTCTTACTACAACTTGAGATGCCAAGTTGGTTACTATTCATGGGAGGCCTCCTGTTTTTCTGAAGAGAAAGAGAGGAAGAGTGGAGCGAGTAGGAGAAGACAGAGAGGAGAGGAGGGAGGGGAACTTAGGTCAGGATGTAAAATAATTAATTAATTAATTAAAAATAAAACAGAAAGAGGACTGGAGAGATGGCTCAGGGGTTAAGAGCACTGACTGCTCTTCAGAGAACCTTGGTTCAGTTCCCAACATCAACATGGTGGCTTACAGATATCTGTAACTCCAGTTCTAAGGCATCCAGTGACCCTCTGCAGACCTCCATGGGAACTTCACACATGTGGTGCACTTACATACAAGCAAAGAAATTCATATACATAAAATAAAAATTAAAAAAAATCAGAAGGAACTCAAATAATTTAATGATATTCTATGGAAACTCAAAAGAGTGTGGAAAACAAAAACAAACCAAAACCAAAAGAAGTTGACAGGAAGAAATAGTAAAAACTAGGATGGAAATAAATGAAATGAAAACAACACTTAAAAATACAAAGTATCAATGAGTGAAAGAGTTAAGTTTTTGAAAAGATAAATAAAAGCTACAGATCCTTAGCTGAAGTATGAGAAAGAGAGAGAGAGAGAGAGAGAGAGAGAGAGAGGAGAGGGGAGCCTCTTAAATTACATATAAATGGAGACGTTGCAACACATATCGAAGAAATGTAGAAAATTATAAGAACAGATTTTTTAAAACCTGTATTGCACTAAGTTTGAAAGACTAAACTAAATGGTTGAGTTCCTAGATATATCTGATCAACCAAAGTTAAACCATGATAACATAAAGAATTTAAACAGATCCATAGCAAGCAAGGACATTAAAGAAATAACAACAACAAAAATCTATATCCCTCATGCAGAGAGAGGGAGAAAACCTACAATCAATGCTCCTCAAACTATTTTACAAAATATAAATAGAGACGGCACCTCCAAGCTCATCTATGAAGCCAATGATGGAATATGTGGGCTGTACGTAGTTTTATTTATAGATTTTTAAAAAGAAATTCTCATAAGTCTTTCTATAGTGTCTTCTTCAGTTTTCACCACCACAAACAATGCTCAAGAGTCCTTCTTTTCCAACATTGCCACGAGCACTTCCTTTTTTATTTTACTTTTTAAATTTTTAATCTTAGCCATTATGGCTGAAGTAGTATCCAATCTCAAAAGCAACTCTAGTTTTCCCTGATAGTAAATAATGCTAAACACTTTCTTTTTTTTTTATTAAGATTTATTTTATTTATATGAGTACACTGTAGCTGTCTTCAGACACACCAGAAGAGGGCGTCAGATCTCATTACGGATGATTGTGAGCCACCATGTGGTTGCTGAGAATGGAACTCAGGACCTCTAGAAGAGCAGTCAGTGCTCTTAACTGCTGAGTCATTTCTCCAGCCCATGCTGAACATTTTCTAACAGCCCAATTGTACCACTCCTGGGCACATACCCAAAAAACTTTCATCCCAACATCTGAGATTCTTGCCCATTCATGTTTATTGCTACTCTATTCCCAATAGATAGAAAATAAACTTAAAGTCCATCAAAGGTTGAAGGTTACTAAAAGACATGGCAACTATACACAATGGAATTTCATTCAACTGTAAGGAAAATAGAAATTATGAAATGGATAAAACCAGAAAAAATATACTGAGTGAGGTCATCCAGGCATAAACATTAAATGCCATAGATTTTCCTTCATATGTGGATTCTAGCTCTGAATCTCTACTTCTGTGTGTTGAAATTAGAGTCCCTAGAGAGGCCAGAAACCTAGAAAGAGGCCACTGGGTGTGGGGAGGGCCTCCAAGGAGGGTAGTCAGGGAGGGTGTTGTGGTGGTTTGAATAAATATGGCCCCCATATGTGTTTGAATGCTTGGCCACAGGAAGTGGCACTATTAGGAGGTGTGGTCTTGTTGGAGAAAGTGTGTCACTTCAGAGGCGGGCTTTGAGGTCTCCTATATACTCAAGCTACACCCTTGCTGTCTGCTAATCAAGATGTAGAAGTCTTGGCTCCTTCTCCAGCCCCACATCTGTCCGTAGGCTGCCATGCTTCCTGCCATGATAATAATGGACGGAACTTCAGAAGCTGTGAACCAGCCCCAAGTATATGTTTTCTAAGAGTTGCCACAGTTATGTTGTCTCTATACAACAGTAAAACCCCGAGACAGAAGATGGTACTAGGGACTTGGGTTTTACTTTGATAGGCCTGACCATTCTTTTCTTTGGACGAATGTGATTTGGGGGACTTTGGATTAGGAAAATAGTGGAATGCTTTAAGTGGGTATTAACTGGGCATCCTAGCAGGAACATGGGATGGGGCGGGGGGGGGGGTTGCACTTGTCCAAAGAGTCTGCCGGAGGCTAAGGTGAAGAGATATAGATGAATCGCATTGGCAAAGGAAATCTCAAAACTGCCTAGTTAATATAAACTCTGTTGTGTGGTTCACTCTTATGTAGTTAATATAGACTCTGTTGTGTGGTTCACTCTTATGTAGTTAATATAGACTCTGTTGTGTGGTTCACTCTTATGTAGTTAATATAGACTCTGTTGTGTGGTTCACTCTTATGAAGAGCACTTTGATGAAACAGAGCAAGCTGAACAAGGAAAAATACAAAATGTATGGTTCAAGGACTAGAAGGGAACCAGGAAGTGGTATGGAGCTAAATTCTGTATTCAGGTAGATAAACAGATTAAAGACATTAAATGGAATTAAGGGAGTGGTGACCTTGGGGTAAGATCCCACCCAGCTAAGCTTCCATGTTATGAAAAGGAATTAAAGAAAAGCTTAGGTCCAGGCATGGCAGTGCACGCCTTTATTCTCAGCACTCAGCAAATAGGCATGCAGATCTCTGAGTTCAAGGCCAGTCTACAGAGCAGTTCCAGAACAGTCAGGCTTAGTCAGTGATGATAAATCACCAAAACCAGAAAGCTGATAAAGATGTAATTGAATGAGGAGGCTATGTTCTAGCCCCAGCAAACAGCAGAATTTGGCAGTTTCAGCTGCGTGATTTTGGCTTTAGGGTCAAGGACAGAAGAAAGGGGTTATGGAATCTCCCTCTGCAATTAAGGAAAGTCACTGCGGCCTTATGTGTGGAAGGAGGATGGGGGTCTGTCATGGAGGCCATTGTGAAAGGGGTTATAGAATCTCCAGGGCCAACAACTCCTAAGGAATTATCTCACATTTGGTTTTGAGGAATGGGCCCATCATCAGCCAGATTAGAGTGGAGGAGGGGCACAGTGGTCCCTATCCCTCATCGACAAACCAGTTCCTATAGAAAGATACAGGGTAAGAGGTACCCACTGTCTTCAGCTGTGTGTCCATTGATGGCTCCACCATGGTTTGATCAATTGTCCCAATCCAGGGGTCACATAGATGGTTCTAGTTAAACCAGATGGGTCACCCAACAAAACAAAGTCAGGACTCTGAGAAAGGGACAGGTAAGGAGGGAAAGTTGTTGATGAGGATGGAGAAAGACTAAAGAAAGCTGGAAGATTGAGATTACAGTGCATTACACACATGTGTGAAATTATCAAAGAATCAGCATAAGAAAGAAAAATAGTAATAGAAAAATGCTATAAAGAATAAGAGGGAAGGGCAAAAAAAAAAATTCTAAAAAGGAAAAAAACTTACTCCCAGTGTCTCAGCAGCATTCTAATGCTATGAAGAGACACTAAGAGCACAGCAATTCTTATAAAGGAAAGCATTTAACTGGGACTTGCTTATGGTTTCTGAAGTTTACTTCATTTCCCTTATGTCAGGAAGCATGGTCACACACAGGCAGACATGGTAGCTGAGAGTTCTACATGTGGATCCGCAGGCAGCAGGAAGAGAGAGCCACTGAGTCTGGCTTGGGTTTCTGAAACTTCAAAGCTTGCCCCAGTGACATACTTCCTCCAACAAGGCCACACCTCCTAATCCTTTCAAATAGTGCCACTCCCTGCTGACCAGGCATTCAAATCTAAGAGCCCAAGGGAACCTTTCTTATTCAAACCACCATGCCCAGTAATGAAAATTGCAGATTCAACAAAAATAGCTGAATATAAGAAGTAAAAATAAAAGATGGTGTGTATGTGTACATGTGTGGTGTATGTGGGTGCACATGCGTATGTAGGTATACATGCCTTCTACATGTGCTCATGTAGAAGTTACAGGTTGTCAGGCATTTTTCTTTCTCATTCTCCACCTTATGCTTTGAGACAGGGTCTCTTGCTAAACCTGAGCTCACCTATTTGGTTAGACTTTCTGACTAGCAAACCCCCAGGATCTGCCAGGATGTGCCCATCTTCCCAGAGCTGTGGTTATAGCTATGCATTGCCATGCCTGGTGGGTTTGGGTTTTTTTGTTGTTGTTGTTGTTTGCTAGCCTATTTCATTTTATTTTGTTTTGCAACCAGATCCAAGTGCTAGGACAGCAAGCACTTTTCCATTAGGGCCACCTTCCCAGTCCTAGGAGAAAACAAGCCAACCAACCAACCAACCAGAAAAAAGAAAAAAAATAAAGAGATGTAAGTTGTTAAAAAGAGAAAGATGGGGTGTTGGAATGGCTTTGTTTCTCAGTCTTCTGAAATTGAAGTCTACCAGGTGGATGGGGGGAGGTGGGCAGAGAGGTGTCAGTTAAACCTGCAGGCTTCTGACTTCCCTGCATTTTCCACTGTTGCTGAATCTGTACTGGACAGATGTCAAACAGCCTCCAGAGCTGTCTGCACTTGAGTAACAACCCTGCTCTGTGTACCAGAGGCCTCTCTCTGTTGGCACAGTTTGGAGTCTGTTGGCTCGGCAGGTTTTTCCACCCTCGTGAGATTTCCCAGGATATGCACCTTAGGGTGACTAATGTTCTATCTGGACTGAGGGATTGGTCTCTCAAATATGTTGAGAGTCAAGGAAGCAACCAGAGTACTGAGACCTGTACTGGTAGAGTATCTCTGTGTTCTCACAACCCACCAGGCATTAAGTCCCCTCCGGGAGGATTGACATCATACGTGTCAAGAAGTCTGCTGAGGGTTTAGAGTTCTCAGAGTGCCTTGTGGCAGATAAGTGGTTCCGGAGGTTGGTTCGCCTGCTGACCACGTATGTTCAAAGCTATCCGATTCCAAGTTTATTCTCAGGTGAATGAGGTCAGGACTTAGCCTCCAAGGGCAGATCTACCTTCTTCTGTAAACTTCACTGCCTGGACTGAGTCTCCTGACACCTGCACATTTTGACTTGCCAGCTACTGACCATCCTGCTCACTATAACAGCTTCCTGTGGCTGTCTCCCTGGGGCTGTGGTGGATTGACTTCCGGATCCCATCACGACTTATGATTTTCTTCTCCTTTGCTCGGGCTCTGAGATGAAATCACTTTTAAGCAATAGATTTTCTTTCATTATTAGCCCTGGCCCTCTGAGCTGGGAACCTCCCCCATTGCCGACCCCTCCCACCAGATAGTGACTACTCACTATCTTAGCAGTGATTTTGGGGCTTTCGTGAGCTAGTGGATTAACTGGTGGGTAAGACTTTTTCACACAGGCTACCTGGCTTAAGCTGGGCGTAAGCCTTCTGCGTCAGAGTGAGTGGTTGGATGTCTGGGTCTCTTCTCTTCACTGCCTCGCCCTTCTGTTTCTCTGCGCTGTCCTGTTGCCCACTCTACACTTTCCAATGGTCTTCCTCTCTTCTCATCTCAAGCATGCCCTGTTCATTTTACTGACTCTTCTCCATCCTAATATAACTATTATCGATGACTAAATACAAATAATACTATTGGACTGGGAGATGACTCAGCAGTTAAGAACACTGACTGCTCTTCTGAAGGTCCTGAGTTCAAATCCCAGCAACCACATGGCGGCTCACAACCATCTGTAATGAGATCTGACGCCCTCTTCTGTTGTGTCTGAAGACACCTACAGTGTACTTGCATATAATAATAAATAAATCTTTAAAAAAACAAATAATACTATTATTGAGAGTGAGTCTTTCAAACTGATGTGTCCCACCAACACTAGCCTTCTAATCACCCCTCTGCAGAGAATTTAATTGGAGTTTCATGCATGAGTATATGCATTTTGATAACATCTACTCCTTATTTCCCCCCAGTTCCTCCTCTATTCACCCCGTACTTTTTCCTTTCAACTTCATGCTTTCTCTCTCTTGATACCCCACAAGCCCATGGAACCCACTTATTGCTGCCTGAGTGTGTGGGTGCAAGCCCACCTACTGAAACACAAAAAAGGCCTCTCAGGGGCCACATCGTTGAAGAAAATGGATTCTCCCACCCCTAGAAGCCAGTGATTGCCAATAGCTCCTCAGTTACAGTGGGGCTTTGTGAGTCCATCCCCCACGCACGCCAGAATTGTGGTTGGCATGATCTGGCTTGGGTTTCTGAAACTTCACAGTCCCACCCAGTGACACACTTCCTCCAGTCTGGTGTCTGCAGTCACTGCTGCTGTGAAATGATGTGTGCAGTGACCCTGTCATATCCGAAAGCACCGTCTCACTGCACATGTCCACACCTCAGGCTCTTATAACCTTTTAGCATCCTCATCTGTAATGATCAGTGAGCCTTGGGGTGGGGGGCAGGTTGTGATTCAGACGTCTCATTTAAAGCGGATCACTCCACTGTCTCCTATTCTTTTCTCTACATGTTGACCAGCTGTAGGTCTCTATTGTTAATCACCGTCTACTGAAAAAAATGGAATCTCGTACTCTCGATTATCTCAACTCTTTTCATCCCCAGTGTCATATTTAATGACAAAATGCAAATAGCGCTATTATCAAAAGGGTGCTCTTCAAATTAATGTGTCCCATCAGCACTAAAATTCGCATCTCCCTCATACAGAGAACTTCTCTCCCTTATTTGACATCACTGACCTACAGAAATCTGTGGCTTCAAACTTTCCAGCCACTAATACACTGACAGCTCACGAGCCATCCTTTGTGGCAGGGGTGTCAGCCTTGCATAGCCACAGGTGAGCATACCTTGTCTGCCTGGTGGGGTTCACTATCAGAGTGAATATGTCACGTGACTACTGCCAATCAGGCAAGGGCAATGGCAGAGATGTACCCAAACCATAGGAATAAGGGAGATGGGAACAGGACACAGGGCAGCCAGAGACCAGTGTGAGAATGGCAAAGATTGCTTCTGAAGGTGATGCTTGTGATGTCCTTCAGGATGGAACCCCATCCACCAGCAAAAAGAGGGTAGTTTGAGCAGAGCCATGAGGCAGGAACGGTGTAAAGTGTGCCTGAGAGAAGGCCATTTGAGGTGGGTGAAGGAAAGATTCCCAAAGGAGGGGAGAAGAGGAGAAGGGGCGAGAGCCAGAGAGGCCAGGGGAGGTCAGGGCATAAGAGCCTTCTGTGCCACACTGGGGAGCCTGCCACCAAGAGATGAGGGCTTTACATAACTCTTAGAGGCGGCTGGCAGGGGGCATGCCCGCCTCAGCACGAATGGGGTATAATTAGCCGATGACCACGAAAGGCAAACCTGAGAAATCGCAAACTCTAAGCCGAGCCAAGGTCCTTTATGTTGTGAAGCTCCAGAAGGTTATCTGACTCTGCCACCCCTTTGCAGACTCAGCTGAGGAGTGCAATCACGGTGGTCTGCCTGACGCACCGCCTCCGGCAGCACCAGATGACTCTTCACATTGGCAACCAACTACAGCTGGGGCGCAGTGAGGAGGGGCGCACCGAGAGAGGCAGGAGAAAAATAAGACAGCAGAGGCCAGACCGGAGAGCTGGGATGCTGGATGTCAATCACCCTGAGAGACATAACCAGATGGAGACTCAGGCTGAAGGAATGCATCCCACAGCATGCAAACCCAAGGGGATGATTTCCGAGGTGGAGCAGAGGAAGCAGCATGGTCAGCTCTACACCCCAAAGTGGAACACTCGGGTCTTCCTTGGCATATCCCATCCTCAAGTTCAAGGAATCAGGGTAGAGAGAGCAGAGTTTCTAGTTGATTGTCTATCAGTGTTCTCATGTGTCAGCTCAAGGATAGACTTCTCAGCAGAGACCCTGTGTAAAGGGATTGAGGGGAATCTATTGAGAAAAAGTCACCCTAAAGGGAAAGAGAGTTCACACTGATGAGTTGGGTCCATCAAGAGACATAGATAGATAGCCATTTGATGGGCAGGAGGTCAGAAAGTCAAATTCAACTGTGCACATCCTTTTGTAGGACTGAAGAACAGACCACCTGTCCTCGCTTGCCTAGAGAGGAGACACAAAGTAGCCACAGTGCCTCGAGGGCTTCAAGGATGGGGCGGAAGTTAGATCCTGGGAGTGTGGTCCAAGCAGATGCCCCATGACAGCTCCAGCAAGACTGGTCATGTGCCCAGGTATACATGCGAGGCATGCTTGGCATCTCCAGAAATCCCTTTGGAGTGATCTGCAGTGGGTGATGTCACACATGAATTGCTAACAGCAATTGGAAAAATTGGGCGAAGCCTGGAAACTGGAGACCGGGAGGCTGGTTGAGCTCTGCTAGGAATCTAAACAGCAGAATTGAACAGTCGCAGGGCAACAGATCCTTCTCTTGAAGTCTCTTGTCACAGGTTTCATGAGCCCCCAAGTGCCTACCTCTACTCAGGCCTAAAACAGGGGTCCTTCCCCAACCCTCACCTCTCTACATGCCCAGATGGTGAACAACCTACAGCGCATGCTCAGTGCCCGTCGGAGCAGAAAGAAGGCGCAAAGGGGGGGCGGGGGGGCGGGGGGGCGGCGGAAGTGGGTGTGGGTCAAGGCCAAAGCAAGGAGCAAACCCAGAGTCCCAGAAGGAAGGTACGGATGCAGATCTCCAAGCTGTCATTTGAAAAAGCAATGCTGCTTTTTTTTTTTCCTTCAGAGCCAACTGTGAGAAGTTAAAGAAGCTGAGTCCTCGGCGGTCCACCTGAGTGCGTGGCCCTTAGGACCTGCTAGTGCTTTCCCTTAGACACTCCTGGCGTGGGGCGGGGGCTGTTGAACCATATTATGCAATAAAGCAGAGTCTTGGGAGTAGCCAGCATCCTGAGCAGAGGTAATTCCACGAGCAGCTGGTGGGACAGGTTGGCGTAGCCCAGCTCTTAATCGGAGCCATCCGTACTTTACCCCGCTCCGACTCCCAGAAGACATGCATGGGCATTTTCCCGCTCACTTCCACTAAGTCTTGGCTCATCAAGCAAGAATGATTGACAGCCCCCAAAGGCTGCCGAGCAACTATGTGAAAGAGGGGTCCCGGGAGAGGCCTCCTCCACCTGTTCCTCTTTTCTTTATCACTTCGTATCCAGAGGGGTCCCTAAGCCCCAAGTGAAGGGTCAAGTGCAAATCTGGTAAACCAAGCCGCCCTAGCAGTTGTCAGGTTAATTAGCCTTAAGGAAAATTATGTGGCTATCCGAGCAGAGTGGGGTTGCTATAGAGACAGGCACAGGAGGTGCATTTAGAGCGGGGCCCCATCACATCACCCGATAAAAATACGACTGAGGCTTTTTAATAGAATGAGTTACTTAAGTTTTATATTTAACAGGGGACAACACCAAGGCTATTACTGGTTTTCAGAATATTTTAGGAATCTGGACTGCCTGCCGCTGCATATGTTAGCAGTCATCACTGCATGGGCCGCGGGGGGCAGCAGTTTAAGCACTGGATGCCCACATGTCACTCCCAGCCCCTGAGATGAGAGATGGCCCTTCTCACTTCGAGTTTGTCCTTCCTTAATTGGGTGAGAGATTTTCGATGTGTTTCGGAGTCCGGTCAGCTGAGAGCCATACTGCTCAGAAATGCTCCTTTGCATGTGCCACACTACTTACAGTGATAATGATGATGATAATAATAATTAATAATAATAATAATAACATGAGGTAATTATCTCACTTTTCAGATGATAAGAAATGAGGCTCAGAGACATCCAAAACCTACCCGAGATCACACAGCCAATAAGAGGTACCACTAGAATTTAAATTCAGAGATCCCTCTAGCAAAGTCCACTGCTTTATAAGATGGCATTACAACTGAGACCTCTGAACAGACAGGAATGGGGAATGGGGTAGATCCAAGGAGGGGCTCTCGTGTCACTGGGCGACAGCATGGAGCATGCCATACTTTAGTTTCCCCAGTGATTCTGATTTGCCCTCATTAATGAGTACCTCAGTAATTATAGAGAGTTAATTTCAAAGCAACTTCTCTGTATTTCTCAACTTTCTGTTACTATGACAAAATACTTGGGCTGATCAGCGTCGAAGAAGGAAGGTTTTGTTTTGTCTCATGGTCTCGGAGGTTTCAGTCGGTGGTGCTTCATACGGTGGGAACACACAGTGGAGAAATTCACCTCATGGTGTCCAGGATGCAGGGAAGGGAGGCAGGAAGAGACTATCATCCCAATGTTCCCTTCAAGAACACAACTCAAATGACCTAACCTCCTCCTCTCAGACCCTACCTCCTAAAGATCCCTCCATCCTCCAGGGGTCCCACAGGCTTTAGAGGCCATTCTATGTACAAACCATAGCTTTCTCTGAACCATCCGGCAAGCAACCAGGATGCTAGTTCCCAAGGTGGTAGGAGTGTGGTTAACACAAGATTCCAAGATGAACATCAGTGAGAGCATGCCTCTGTTCTTGCACGCATCAAAGCTTAATCTATTGAAATCAAACTGGGAGTACAAAGGAACTTCTTCCATCTCTAGGTCATTCAACATCCCACCCCACCCCCCTTCTGCAGAAGGATGCTTCTGAAAACCACACTTTAATTGTTTTTTCTGTGAGGGAATATGTGGCAGACTCCATCAATGTCCACAAGACTTCAAGGACTCTAAGAACAAGTGTCTAGGGCAGAACTCAAAAGACATGCTAATCAAAGCATCAACCAACCGAACAAGACAGAGACAGAAAATATATAGAAGCCATGAACAGGAGACTTAGCCTCAGACCTGAATAGGAGACTCAGGACCACAGGGGAGGTATATTGGTATCCCCAAGCAGAAGGAAGCTTGACCAGCAGCCTTCAGTGAGAGAGTCTCATGCAGATGAGGTAGCATGTGGGGTGGCATGCAAGGGAGGTGGCATCCAGGTCTTACTTACACAGGACAGGGTCTGTGATCAGCTGCCACCTACCATGTTCAAAACCATCCTTAGTACTATTCCTCCCTATTCCCTCCCCAGGACATACACCTTGCAAATTCTGTACTGGCATTCTACCAACAGATTGAAAACTGGATTGTAGGACAAGGAAACTGAATGTTAAACTCAAGTTTTCTCCTCAGGTGACCCGTGTTAACTTATTTCACTCTCACAGTGAAATGTGAGTCTTTCTTGTATATCTATAACCATTTGTAAGTATTCTATTTCATTGTTTATATTTATTTAGTATAGTATTGTGTGTGTGTGTGTGTGTGTGTGTGAGAGAGAGAGAGAGAGAGAGAGAGAGAGAGAGAGAGAGAGAGAGAGAGAGAATGTATTGTACACTCCCACATGTACCATGTGTAGATCAGACGACAACTTGCAAGAATCTTCTCCTTCTATCACGTGGGACCAGGGATCAAACTCCAGTCTTGAGGTTCAGTTGCAAGCACCATTTACTACTGAGCTATCTCACCAGCCAGGATCCTTTCTATATCCTTTAAAATTATTTTTTATAAAAATTTATTTATTTAATGTATGATTAATTTATTTAATACGCATACATCCACAGGCAAGAAGAGGGCATTAGATCCCCTTATAGACTGTTGTTAGCCTCCATGTAGTTACTGGGAATTAAACTCAGGACCTCTGGAAGAACAGTCAGTGCCTTTAACCACTGAACCATTTCACCAGCTCTTAGCATTATTTTTAACTTCAGGTAATACATACATTCTTCTTAAATGTTATATGAGAAGATAAGTTGTGTGTAGGAGTAACTAGAGAAATGTTTTTAGTAGTTTCTAACAGTAATATTAGCCTAATAAAAGCTAACTGCCAAGGGCTGGAGAGATGGCTCAGTAATTAGAAGCACTTTCTGCTCTTACAGAGGACTAAAGTTTGGTTCCTAGCACCTATACTGCACAACTCACAATCATATGTAATCTAAGCTTCAGGGGAACCAATACTCTTTTTCTATACTCCATGGGCATCCACACACATATGCACATGCTTATACATAGACACACATACATACACACGCATGTGCACACACATGTGCACACACATAATTTAAAATTTTTAAAATCATTTTAAGTTGGCTGAAAATACAGAAATTCACTGAGACATTTGATAAGTACTTCTTAAACAAAGAAGTCATTTTACAGCTGGGAACACAGCTCAGTCGATAGCCTACCTGTTTACATGCATGAAGTCCCAAGTTCAATCCCCAGCACCACATAAAACCAGGCTTGTTGGACCATTACTGCAATACAAGTTCTGGGGAGATGGAGATTGGGTATTCAGAAGATCAAGGTTGTCCTCGACCACACAATGAATTTGAATATTTTGTCCTGCTGAAATGATCACTCAATGGTTATATGATAAGGAAAAATGGGTGGTGGTCATTGAAAATCTATTTATAATCAATGTCTCAAACAGTCTTTGGACCTGTGCAGAATCTATACCCTGCCACTTACTGCCTGCCTGCGGTAATTCAAACAAGCCTCATAACTTCTCTGTGACTTGACTTTTGCAACTGTCAAGTGGGAATGCTGTCAGTTAGAAGCCAGTGGTGAGCTGAAGCAGGAGAATGGCCTGATACCACTGTCACCTGGGGATAAAGACCATGGCTAGAAAGGGTGAGCAGGAGAAGGTGACCCCATCCCTCCCTGTCTCCACAGCCCTCGTTTCGCTGGACAACCCCTCTCCTATAACCCCAATACAGAATATGCATTGTTCTGGTAGATGGGCTCCTCAGCCATGAGCTCTTTCCATGAATAGGTCTTGAGAGCCACTTGTAGGCCACCATCCATCACCTGCGCTCACGCCCTCCCCATCTTTCTTTACCCTTTGCCCTCTAAGGAAGCCAGGGCAGTGGGGCCAAGGGCTGCTGCCCAATTTGGGTCCCCGGTGGCCTCTGCCTCCCTCTTCCCTGGGCCCCCAGCCAGTTCCACTCTCCCGCAGAGATGCTCTCTGCTAACTTCATTCCTTCTTCATAGTTGGAATGACAGTGGCTCTCAGAATCCCTGGGGAGTGGAGAGGGTGGCAAGGGTCTGGGGAGGCAGCCAGGCCCAGGAGCAGGTTAATGTTACAGCCCTGGGTAAGTGAGCTGGGCCGGCTGACGTCAGGGTGATGATGGGTGGAGGGGAGGGCCGGGTGACCGAACTATAGGTCAAATCAAAGAGAATCACCTTGGGACAGAGCCCTGCATGCCGGCTAGAGAAAGTCCCCACGCCATGGTCCATACCGGCCACAGCTCAGCCTGGGCCCTTCTGCTCTCAGTCCGAGTGCCTGAAACAGGTTTTGGTTTCATGTCAGCAGCCTTCATCTGCCTTCCAAAAATAAGCCCCTGCCGCCATGCCGAGGGGAGAAAAACAAGAAGGGCGGTATTTTTAGGGCCATTAATTCTGACCACGTGCCTGAGAGGCAAGGTGGATGGCCCTGGGACAGAGGCTGTTCATCACTATGTCCCGGGTCGCAGGACGTGTTCAGGGCACGCTGCAGGCTCTCGTCTTCTTAGGCGTCCTAGTGGGCATGGTGGTGCCCTCACCTGCTGGCGCCCGCGCCAACGGCACGCTCCTGGACTCCAGAGGCTGGGGCACCCTCTTGTCCAGATCTCGAGCTGGGCTAGCTGGAGAGATTTCGGGTGTGAATTGGGAAAGCGGCTATTTGGTGGGCATTAAGCGACAGCGGAGACTCTACTGCAACGTGGGCATTGGCTTCCACCTCCAGGTGCCTCCTGACGGCCAGATCAGTGGAACGCACGAGGAGAACCCTTACAGTGAGTGTCACTAGCCGACAGCTGGGGTGCTTGGTGGCTTGGGCACGAGTAGAGTCAAAAGATGAAGGGGACTTGTGCTGGTGGGTGGGGCTGCACTCTAAAGGGAAGATGTGCTGGGTAACCTTTAGATGGCTTGATCCCACCCTGCCCTGCCCAGAAAGAGGTGCAGGATCAGTAAACCCAGACCTGCATCTTGATGTCCTTAGCCATCATCTCAGGTAACTTCATCAGTGGTCCTAATGACTCCAGTATTAGTTGTCCAGCTCTGGTCTTCCTGAAAAACTGCAACTACGCTGGTAGGGGAGCTAAGTTTTGATATTCCATTCTGGTTAAAGCCATGCGTTTCTATTCAGCTCTCCTTTTTGAAAGGGAAGGGCAAGTAGTCTGAAAAAATGCCCATCTCATTGGTGACAATGCTTCAGGTGCCTGCATAGACAGTCTTCCGGCCAAGGCAGGATAAGGGCTGTAGGGTCCCAGACAAGCCATCCGGCTCAGTGTAGCTGCAGTGTTTGGGAACAGAGTTGAAGGATGTAGAACGGACTTTAAATAATCAAAATTGATTGATTGATTGATTGAATGAGTGTGTGTGTGTGTGTGTGTGTGTGTGTGTTGCTGAGAATTAAATCCAGGGACCCAGGACATGTCATGCAAGTACTGTACCACTGAGCTGCATCTCCAACCCTCCCCCCACCCCCATCCTTCAAGTCAAGGACCTCAGGTGACAAGATTCACCGAGAGCCCAGATTCAAAACTAATATTAAAGAGTTGTTTGAGTGTCCCTTGCGATCCGCAACTCCAGTGCAAAACTTTTCTATGAAGAACTGAATGTGCTACCAGGATGTGACCCGATGCAGCTAGTGTAGTGAAGGGATGCTATAAGATTATATGGACCAAGGACAGACGTGATGGAGAGGTGGAGCCTCTGGAGAAGGGGGACAGCAGGATGCCTCTGAAGACTTGAGTTTACAGGACTCTAGTTGACCGCGAGCATGAGAGTGTGTCCTCTGTCTCTTTGTCAGGCCTGCTGGAAATCTCCACGGTAGAACGGGGTGTGGTAAGCCTCTTTGGTGTGAAAAGTGCTCTCTTCATCGCCATGAACAGTAAAGGGAGACTGTACACAACGGTGAGTTCCGAAGGAGAGGGAAAGCTCCTGGGTTCTTTCTGTTCACGCCATTGAAAACACACAATATCGAGAGTTGAAGGGTTTTTGGGTTTTTTGTTTGTTTGTTTGTTTGTTTGTTTTGTTTTTGTTTTTTGAGAAAGAATTAAAAAGGGCCGTGAAAGGAGCTTTTGCTGGCAGGTGCCTTGAAGCTCTCACTTCCTCTGTTTCGTAGTGAAACCTCTACCCAGCCTGTGGTTCTTCAGCCGCACTACCGAGACCTTTCCCCTTAAAGAAGCCATAGTACAGAGAGCTCTTGGGTAGGGAAGTCTGCATTCTGACACAAAGCTGTCATTCATGGTCAGGTCTGAGTCCCTGGACTGGAGAGGCCCAGAAAGGCAAGCCTGTGGGTCAGTCTGGGTGAGCTGCCTCCATAACGCCCCCTCCAGGAGACACTCCAGGAGTGGTACCTGAGGTCTGTAGAAGGAGGCGCTCTCCTCTTCACTAGTGATGAGAGACTTTAGTCTGAGTTTTATGACCTCTGGTCTCTGATTCCCACATTCTACGGCAGTATCTCCCTCGGTTAGACCTTCCCAGCAGGCACTGAAGCCTGCCTCTCTGCACCATAGATCACTGTGGATGAATGCTAAGAGGCAAATTTTCCTCTGGTATAAGGGCAAGCATTCACTGTGTTCGCCAGGGCCTCTGCTTTCTCTGACCCACTCACTTCCAGGGCTTTCGGCCTGCAGTTTGGCCTATTTCAAAATGTGTTAGAAAAACAATCCATGAAATTGACAAAAGCAAGAGGTCCTTAGACAGAAGTAAGGGAGCGGGATCTAGTAAGTGATCGAGTGCTTACCTCGTATGTGTCTGAACTCAGGGGAGTTCATCCCCTAGCACCAAAAAATGATAGGACTATGGCTAAAGAGGAAGGAACCTCAGATGAACTAGAAGAGAGTGTAGAGTCTAATCCTCCCGTCCCTTGGGGGAACGAAATGGGGGATAGAAAGGGAAGAACAGACCTGGGACAAGTGCTAGGTCCCCGGGGGAAATCTCCCAGCAAAGGAGTTCTGGAAAAGACTAAAGTGAGCTAGTCAGAGGATATCTACTTCCCAGCCTTTGGAGCAAGTGTCTCAAAGTTAGCTTATGGTGTGGGCTAAAACCATTGCTTCTCCAGCACAGTTTGGTGGGGGCTCCTGTGCACCCATCACTTTGTAACCTGTTAGATGCCTGGATTTCCAGGGAGCCTTCAGAGGCTCAGAGGGCTGGGATGAAGACTATCAATTAGTCCAGCTCAGACTTCAGTTTTTTTGTTTGGGTTTTTAGGTTCTGAGGGTTGTTTCTTCTTTGTTTTGTTGGTTGGTTGGTTCGTTGGTTTTTTGAGGCTCAGGTAGGCGTGGGTGCTAACCGGCTATATGACCTGTGAATCTCATCAGTTCTGTCTAGTGTTAATCCAGCCTCCAGAACAGCAGAAGACAGAGCCTAGACAGGGAATTCTCAGATGCCAGTGGCACCAGTCTCTGAGAAAGTGGCAGGGCAGGAAACGCCTGGGACCACCTGAGGCTTTGGTGGCATCGACTGCTCGCTCCTTTTGTGGGGTGGATCCTCCAAAGAGCTTCTTATCACCAGCCCCCATGGTACCCAGAATCCTGTCTACAGGGAGATCTGGGACAGGTGACTCTAGGATTCTGAATGGGCATTTTAGCAGACAAATCTGCCAGAAAGCCAAATTATATAAACATTTACTTCTGCCACCTTAATTAACATATATATTTTTTTCTCAACTAGAAAAGAATTCATTTATGGCAAGGGAGAGGGTCACAAACATCGATAGGATAAACACAACTGCTTCCCACTTGGAATTTCTGATTCTAAGAGAGCCTGAGGAACAGTTTAGCTATCAGAGAAAGTGCTCCCAAGGGGTAGACCCTCTTGAAGTGTGGGACGCCCAGACTCACCAGGCAAATGGTTCTAAAGGGACCTGGAGTAACCACTAATCAGCAGTTGCTGGGGAGAAGGAGGGCTGCTCTGAGAGAAGACCCTCTGGTTTGCACATCCAGTAGCCTTAGAGCTCCTGGTGGGAGATTCTTCTCCCTAGACCCCAGGGCCCGCGAGAGTTGGCTAAGGTTGGACAGCAGTGCCCCAGCCAGGACACCTGATGCTTTGGTGTGCAGCTTGGGAACCAGATGCTTCTGAACTGCCCCTCCCCATCCTCCACCCCTCCCACAGCAGTTACCACAGTCTAAAAAAACAATTGCCAACTGATCCCGGGAGCCAGGAAGACTCCTGCTGGGTGGTGATTTCATTCACACTATTTCCCTTTAAGCCCCCCCCTCCCCTGAGCTGCCTCCTCCCTCAGTAGATCAGCTGCTGTAACCTCTAAATGGCATTTCTCAGGGTGGGGGGAGGGGAAGGGGGCTGATAAGGAGGAAAAGGCAGTCCTCCTGTGGTGGGGGAACAGGGGCAAGGAAAAGGCACCGAGAAGAGGTCTTCCTTCTTTCAGACAGGGATGTGGGTCCTAAGGGCAGTTTTAGGCTCTCTGCAGATGACAAGGGCAGCAGCCCTCCTGTACTGAGCTAGTGGAGCTTATCTGGGATCCTGCAGAGTGCTTATAAGTATTGCCCTGCAGAGTCTGGAGAATAGCCTCCCTTTGCAGACGGAGATACAGAGTGTCTACAGTCTCCGGCTCTGTTCCTTCGCCCAGTTGCAGCTATGTGCATTTCTAGGTTCTGCAGATAACGCCCAGAAAGTCTTTGGGGGAAATGCATTCATCAGGACAGACCGGGGCCAGGGTTCCTATTGCTGCCCAGCCCTGCTCTCTACTTTAGGATAAGTCACTGGTGCTTCTCTCAGCCTGAATCTTGGCCATCTCGGATGGAGACTGGAGCAGAATGAGAGAATCCAACATTCCCGCTCCCCTTGAAATCCAGAAAGCCATCACGGAGCCCCTCCTGACGGTGATTCTGTAGCCATTCATTGATTGAGAAGAATACACATTGCACTTTGGAGGGTTTATACCGTGTTTACATACTTCTAATCAATAGGAGCACAGTGCAAACCACAAGGCTGACTTCCCCCCCCACACACACACTCACACACTCCTGCCCTCTCTCCTCATTTGACTGGGAGTAATAAGGACAGGAGGCCAGAACACATACAGAGTGAAGATTGTTAAAGACAGAGATGGCTTAGCTCTGCATATGAACAAGAGGATGGGATGCCCCTCCCCAACTTTTGGGACCATTTCGACCAAAAGTGTTTTCCCCTAAACACCCAGGGATGCCCCATTTTCCACAGTGCTTTTGCATTGAGGGGGTTGAAAGGCTATTTCTTTTCAAATGGATTTGGTGGGATTCAAGACGTTGTCGCGCTGGCGCTTGAGAGTGGCAGGCCCGGGAAATGTGATCTGGTGGAATTATTTTTATTTGTTCAAGTAATAATAGACGGTGGCCGCTTTTATTAACACGGTGTTCGCTTGGCTGGGGGCCGTTCTCACCAAGCCAATGATCCAGCGTCCCCGAGCGATGAGAACTCAAAGCCCAGGGGTGTGATGGAGGCAACAGAGAGGCTAGGCCCTAAGCACTGCCACAGTCCTGTGGGAAATGCCTGGAGGTGACGAATCAGTGTTGTGATGATGTCTTGTCATAACCGCTCCCCATCTCCCAAACCACCTGAATGTCTTGTAGGGTCAGGGACTGACAGAAGGTGGGGCAGGCAGGGGGTGGGGCAGGCAGGAGGCTCCTATAGAATAGGAACTCTCTGTTTCCATTTCCTGTTTGTAGAGAGTTCTGGGAAGGCTGGGGATAGGAGTTAGGCTGGAGAGAAAGGACAGAAAGGAAATGAAAGCAGTCAACTTAAAAAAAATACAGGGGGATTGGGACAGAATTGAATAATCAAATCTGTTGAGCAGGGCTGGGGTGTGTGGATGGGAGCTGGTCTAGAGCACAGAGCTCTGGGTTCCATTCCCCGCACCACCCCTGCTAAAATGTCTGCTGGGCAGAGAACAAAGTGAATTGTTTCTTTTAATAGACTCAGGAACTTGGTTCCGGTAACCCATGGACTACTGGAACCCCAAATCTCTAGGTGCTAAACTGCCTCATAGAAAATAATCTAACATCTTCCTATGAGCTATGTGCATCTTCTTAGACATCTGAGCTCACCATTGTATTATTTTTAATACTTAACGCAAAGGCTACATAAATAGTGTATCACTTTTTTTAGGAAAGAATTTATTAAAGAATTTTTAAAAAATCTGTGCATGTTCGAGGCAGATGCAATATTTTTTCAAATATTTTTGGTCCATGGTTGGTTGACTCTAGGGGTACAGAACTCTCAGAAACACATGGCAATCTGTATATGCACCCACAAAGATGCGGATGTTTTTGAAAACACTTCTTCTTAGCCGGACTCATTCTAGACAATGGGATGTGGGCAATGCCCATAGTTCTCAACCCAAAGGCTCACTCCTCCCTTTCCTCTTCCTCTGCTCCACTCTACTCTCCACCCTATGCTTTGCTTTCCTCTTACCAGTTTGCAAACAACACACCAAAGCCTCTCCCTTAACCACCATCCAGATCAGAAATAAATTCTCCTGGAAACTGGCAAGGCAAGTTCCTCTCCAGGGACAGACAGGGTCATACAAAGTTAGAACAGAGAGAAAGCAGGTAGGTGGAGGGGGGACAGCCTCATGGGTAGAGACCGCTGGTCTAATAAGACTCCTCCCTCCACTTCCTGGCCCGTTTTGGATCCCAAACTCCTTTACCATTTTAAATAAATTGCGTATGTGGGTAGATAACACAAGAAAAGGATTTAAGAAAGGGGGCGGGGAGTGCAAAAGATTTCCACAGGACTTAAATCTCCTCCTACCACAGTCTTTATGCCTATGAGTTCCTCCTGAGAGGCAACCTGTGTGACCAGTTCCTTGTGGACCATTCCGGGAATAACTTATACGTGCATGAGTGTATGAAAAGTCACACTACAGAGGTTCAAGGTGTTTTTAACCTTTATGTGAGTGAGTGTTTTGTCGGCATATACCTGTGTGCCTGATGCCCCCAGAGGCCAGATGAGGGTGCTGGAGCCACTGAATCTGGACAGTTGTGAGCTACCGTGTGGGTGCTGGGAATCGAACCCTGATCCTCTGCAGGACATGCAAGTTCAAGCTGAGCATCTCTACTCGGTAATATGTCTCCGAAACAGTCCAGTGTTAATGTGTCAAAGGTTTTCTTTTCACGATTTATAGCACCCCATAGTGTAGCTTGGTCACAGCTGAGACAACTACTCCCCTTTTGACAGAGACTGACTGTTTGGGATTCTTGCTATTTAAAAAGTGTTCTGTATATGTTGGACTATAATGTTAAAATCTGTTCCTAAGAGAATTGCTGATGATATGTTATCTTATTTTTTTTAAAAAAAAAATTCTAGTAGACACTGAATTGTTCTATATAGAAGGAGTAACACGATACACTAAGGAACACTGAGAATCCCTACTCTTTGGACCCTCCCCAGTATCAAATACCTTTCTCAATCTGACCACTGATCCCTGGAGTCCTTGTCCCAGTGGGGTCTTGGAGTTTACTGGAAAGAAACATGTCCATAGGGTTCAGATGCTATTTAAATGGTGTTAGAGGCATCTGCCTCAGCAGCTCTAGAGCACTGGTGATGGGCAAGCTACCACCCCATAAAAGCAATATAAAGGGACACCTGTGTGTCCTCATTGCTGGTGAGCCTAGGTGCACAGACTTCTTTCAGAAGTCAAAGGACAACACCTCTGGTACCAGGGAGAAGCCATTGAGCTGGGGTTCCTGTGTGTGTGTGTGTGTGTGTGTGTGTGTGTGTGTGTGTGTGTGTGTGTGTGCACATATCCAGGTGCACATGTCTATGCCCACATGGAAGCCACAGGAACAAGGCAACTTACTTTATAGATCTATGCCTAATTCCCTTGAGAACCAGATTGTTCTTCTGCATGAAAATGGCTCCTTGGGGCCCTGCCAGAACCTTACACATACAGAGGCAGTTGCTAGTAGCCTACTATTGGTCTGGGAGTGGGGTCCCCAATGGAGGAGTTGGACAGCAATCTGGAGGAGCTGAATGGGTTTACAGCTCCATGGGAAGAACAACGATGTTGACCACCCAGACACCCCAGGACTCCCAGGGACTAAACCAGCAACCAAGGGAAACACATGGTTCCAGCCAAAAATATGGCAGAGGGATGCTTTGTTGGACATCAGTGGGAGGAGTGATCCTTGGTCAGGTGAAGGCTAAATAAATGCCCCAACAAGGGGAAATTGAGGGGGTGGGAGTGGGTTGGGTGGAGGGGCATATACTTGGAGGCAGGGAGTGGGAGGAGGGGTTGGGGGGTTTGGGGAGGGGGGAAACTGGGAAAGGTTTTACCACTTGAAATGTAAATAAGATTATATTCAATAAAAAAAATGGCTCCTTGGGCTGCAGAGATGGCTCAGTGGTTAAGAGCACTGATTGCTCTTCCGAAGGTCCTGAGTTCAAATCCCAGCAACCATATGGTGGCTCACAACCATCTGTAATGAGATCTGCTGCCCTCTTCTGGGGTGTTTGAAGACAGCTACAGTGTACTTACATATAATAAATAAATAATCTTTGGGCCGGAGCAAGCAAGGCCAGAGAGAGAAGAAAAAGTGTCTGAAGACAGCTACAGTATACTTACATATAATAAATAAATGTTTAAAAAAAAATGACTCCTATCTCAGATCTCACATGGCCCCAGAGAATTGTCTGGGTTATTAAGCTTTCACTCAGCTTCTGGACAAAAAGTCAAAACTGAGAAGGAGTCTTTTTTTTTTTTAAGGGGCTGTAGGCTTTGAACCAAGAAACTATAGGTGGAAAGGGACAGTACTGGAAAGGACTTGTCAAGAGCTCATTTGTTTCCCTGCCCTTCCACTCACTACCCTGCAAGCTCCCTGGCATCCACGCAGTGCAATGGAGAACTGAGGCTCCGAGAGAGGAGGAGACCATCCGAGTCACCATATGGGGAAGTAGGAAAGTCACTGAGTGGAACCAGGGGCCTCCATCCTACTCTGCCAGGCAACCTCTCACTATAGGCTGGCAATAGCTCGGTGCCACCCACCCTGACCCCTCCTCTGGATAGAACACATTCTCATTTGAGAACTTGGTAGAAAGCATCCCCAACTGGAAGTCTGCAGGTCTGCTCTGACCTCCCTACAGGACCCAAGCATCATCCCTCTATGTCCCTGGCCTTGGATTCCTCCTGGTGTAAGGGGACACGTGAGGGCTCTGAAGTGTCTTCTATTCTAACCTCTCTTGTTTCTCTGTCCCTGCAGCATATACCCTGTGGTAGTGTTTCTACAAAGGGGAGGGAGGGGATATGGCATAAAGGCCTCCTCTGAGTGGTTCAGCTGGTGTTTGGACACTTCTTTTCTTTTTTAAAATTATTTTATTTATTTACATTCCAAATATTGCCTCCCTCCTGGTTCCCCCTCCCAGAGTTTTTCACCCCATCCCACCTCCCCTTTGCCTCTGAGAGGGTGCTCCCCCTTCCCCCACGCCATGGACTGACACTTCTTAATTATCACCGGGTCTCTGCTGTCTGTTCATCTTCACAGCCCAGCTTCCAAGACGAATGCAAGTTCAGAGAAACCCTCCTTCCAAACAATTACAACGCCTACGAGTCAGACCTGTACAGAGGGACCTACATTGCACTGAGCAAATATGGACGGGTAAAGCGGGGCAGCAAGGTGTCCCCAATCATGACTGTCACTCACTTCCTCCCCAGGATATAAGGATCCATGGATGAAGGCTCACAGGGTGTCAGCTGCGCCTTTTCTGTTGGGATTTTACACTAAGAGAACACTTCCGCTCCTATCCTGTGACTTCTGAGTCTGGCTTATCTTGTGCCTGAAGAGATGGGTTGGCTCCCTTGGCCACTGGACTGCATGGTGTGTAACCCACATGGCTGAGGGGTTGCCGTTCAGACCTCAGGATGACAGTGGATCCTGTACTTCCACCTTACCAGTGGAGGGACAACACAGATGATTCTTGCAGCGTGTGACCCAGTGCATAAGAACAAGCCAAGATGCGAGTATGCGTGTGACCCTGCATATCCACATCAACTTTGCCTAGATTCTCAGAGCAAAGGCATTTTAGGATACTGAGTTCCTTTCTCCCAGCATCGTCACCGCAGGGATCTGCCTGTCAGAGCATCACTTGTCAAGTCGGCAGGATTGAAGATGCATCCCATTCTGCCCTTTCCTGATCATCTATCCATCCAGTTGTCTGAGTAAGAGTGAGCTGCTATCTGTTATGTGCTGGGAGGAAGGTAGGGGTATAAAATATAATTACAAACTAGAAAAAAGAAAGGTAACCTGGTACCCTGGATTTGATGTCCATTGGGGCTCTGGGGGACGTTATGATGCATTGTTAGGGATAACTGAGAGAGACGGGGGGGATCCCCTCCTTGGAAGAAAGTAATAAAACAGGCCAGGGGCCATTGGGGAGATCTGTGGAGGCAGAGGGACTGGATGTTCTGTAGAGAGCGGCTCTGCCTGGAGGACTTCAAGCTACGGGTGGCTCCAAGAATGGGCCAGCACCAGGCTGCCTGCCCATAACGTTTCCTCGCTTTGAACCAGGTCTTATTTTAACCTCGGATGACAAGGATCCTAATAATGGCAACTCCCTGGCAAGGAAGGGCAGTGTGCAAATTAGGGCATGAAGGAAGTCCAGAGGCTTTGGACTCGCCATGGTGATCCCTCTCCAACTATGTCCAGGAAACTCGCCCAAGTTCTCACCCGATACCCTCACTTCCTTCTCACTCGGAGAAGCTTACATCCACAATGCTGCCTGGATGCAGAAGAATTGGGTGCTGTGACCTCTAGCCCCTCTTCCCCGTTACTGTAGGAGAGGTGTGATAATCCCAGGATTCAGGCAGCCAAGCCCAAGTGGCTCCTTGCTCCACAATGCCTTCTTGCCTCTTGTCCTTTGAGAGTATTTTAAACCGTGGTTCCCTGAGAGACTATAAATGTGGTCTGCCTAGAGCCTGCAGATTCCTGAACTGTTGGAATGTTCCTAAATCTGACACCAGAGAGAGCCGTATCAGTGCACAAATATTTTCAGCATATGTTACAAAATGACCTGACACCCTCTGCTACCCTTGGGAGCCCTGACTTGCAAGACAATCCCCTCATCTGTTGCAAATACCTCAGTCTTCAACATACCTCTCTATTCGTAGATTCACCCCTCCATAGACAGATCTAGACTCAGGGCTTCTGAGCTGCAGATGGGGGTGGGGGGTGGTGGTGGCAATGCAAGAGACAGACACCATTCTGGCTTCCTCCTTTGCCCTGAAAGTATCGGGGTGGACATGTGATAGGAGAGGAGAAAAAGGCCAGAGCTAGATGAGATAAGAGGTAAGAGACAGCAGGAGTTCAGCCATGTGGACATCCTCAAACTTTGGATGGAAACTCGGAAGAACTGAGTCTTGGATCAGGTATAAGGGGGAGAAAAATTGGTCCATGTTAACTTCTTGGATAATGAAGTTCAAGTCATCTGGGAAGGAGAAAGCTAAGCTAGAAAAACTTGTACAACTTTTTATCCCTAAGATAAACTCTAAGCCACTTGTTAACAGAACGCTTGGCAGTTCCTCTGCACAGCAGATCTGCATGAGTCTAGAACCTACAGAAATACTGCAACCTGTGCTTACGTCTGAGTGGATGGCTCCTCTTTCCAAAGCAGAAGACGAGTGGTTACCCTCAACCAGATCTTGACTCTAGGGCAGCATGCAGATAGCCAAAACGGAACCATGCTGTATACCTCATGAACTACTGAAACCCCAGCCTCAGACATGGTTCTCATCTTCATCGTTAAGGACCTCAGGCTGGGCTCTGGTGCAGAACTGTCCCTCAAATTTGAGGCCGGTAGCTAGGAGATTCAGAAGCGGTTCAGTCATGTGCTTGAGAAATTTGATGCTTCTAATTTTTAATATGTATGTGCTGTGCACAAACCATAACATGTCCCAGCAAGAAGTTAAAGGTCTTTTTATACGTTTCTCTAAACTGTTTGACTCCGCCCCTCCTATTAAAATTGACAACAAATCTCTGGGTTGTAGTTGATTTTTTTTTTTTTTTGGTCAATTGTCTACCCCTTATCTGGGAACTAGGAAGTAGGGGCAATAGATAAAGGTTTCTGGTGATGTGGGCGATGAAGGCAGGAAGAAATTGTGAGGAGCCCATCACTCTTATTACTAATAGGCTATTTGCCTAAAAGGGGGAAAGGAAATGACCAAATACATAAGGAAGCTACAGCCTCTTCTCTCTCTGCCTTCATCCAAGTTATAATCAATTTTCTGTGTTGGAATCCATTCACTCATTCACACACCTAGAACTACTTAATGAGCATCTCATCCTGGCCTGAGGTAAGTTTGGAGAATACATGAGAAACACGGCAGACCTCACCCATTCTCTCATAGATATGCATTATAAAAACTCATGTGGGGCTGCAGAGATATGACCTAATGGTCAAGAGAGCCTGCTGCTCTTCCAGCAGACCTGGATCCAGCTCTCAGCATCCACGGCTCACGACTGTCTGCTGTTCCAATTTCAGGGGTTCTGAGGACCTCTCCTGGCCCTGAGGGCATTGCATGCACATGGTACACATGAAGGCAAAATGTTCATAGGCATAAACTAAAAATATATATCTTTATTAAAAAAAAAAAAGCTCACCTTGTGGGGATGAGAGGAATTGGGAGAAAAGAAGGAGGAGGAAATCATGCAATCTCTCTCTTCTTCCCAACTCCCCCATCCCTCAAGTGATTTATTTATTTATTTATAAAAGATTTATTTATTTATTATATGTAAGTACACTGTAACTGTCTTCAGACACTCCAGAAGAGGGCATCAGATCTCATTATGGATGGTTGTGAGCCACCATGTGATTGCTGGAATTTCAACTCTGGACCTTCAGAAGAACAGTCTTAACCACTGAGCCATCTCACCAGTCCATTATTTTTAATACTACAAAAAAAAAAAAGAATTTGGATGAGGACAAAAACCATCACTGAAGAGCACATTACCACGTAGATCTGCAAGCGCACTCCATAGACTCAGATGAGACTCAGAGGGGGTTCAGGAGTCCGTATTTATTACATGTTCCTAGACAGCTCTGACACTGAAAATTATTGTCTAGCAGGAGGAGTAGAACTGCAGAACTTCTGAACTAGGGTAGCCACCATCCCTTATGAAGTCCTTCCCTAGGATTGAGTAAAGACACTGAAGACAAAGGACTGCAAGCTCCTCTACCCGTCAACCCCTCACAATGCCCTTCCCGGGCCTCCCATCCTCAGGCCCTTGCATATTCTTGCTCCAACAATCCCCACTTCCGCATACCTCCTCTTGTACTTACCACCTGGGGAGAAGAACACATGCCTTCATCCGAGAGATGCTGGGCTCTGAAGACCTCCAGACATTCTTGGAAGAACCTCTCAGTGTTTGCCATATTCCTACATTTATTCATGCTGTTCATATTTCTAACCTCCTACTATGTTCCAGAAACCATGCTGGGCCTTTTGAATATAATTTTGATAAACTTTATGTGGGTTTCTAGATTCCCAAGGAAGGCAAGTGTGAAATAATTCCAGGAAACAATAACGAAGGTATGGAGCCTCCTGTGTGGTGGGGAGCTTAGAACAAGGCCATGACCTCGCACAAGTGGATCAGAGAATCCACTGAAGAAAAGCTGGAATTTTAAGAGTGTTTGTCTGAGGGTAGGAGAGAAGCTGGGGGCTGGAAGGCAAGAGAGAAGGAGTGTGCAGAGATGCTTGAAGGTAAAGCTACTAGAGGATGGGGAGAGAACACGGCATCTTCTTGGATCTAAAATGTAATCATTGTTGCAGGTACAAAATGATAGATCTGGGTGGAGGGGGCAGTATCGATGGGGTTCAGGATGGGCAGAGAGACTGTGACATAAAGTGTGTGTTTGATCCCATCACACATCCTCTCTGTAAGACTCCTACCTTTAGACCTGTAGACTCCTGACCATAAGTGAGGTTAAAGCTCTCAGATTAAAAAAAACAAATTCATTATTGTTGTATTATAGTGGTTTAAGTGAGAATGTCCCTCTTAGGTTCAAACATTTGAATACTGAATCCCCAGCTGATGGAACTTTTGTGGGCAGGTTTAGGAGGTGTGGCCTTGCTGGTAGAAGCACATCACCGAGGGTGGGCTTGAAATAACTTGGGAAGCAAGAACATATTGGAGGCTTTCAATTGAACTGTCCCAGGTTAAAGGAGATTCTGGCAGGACAAACTAGTGGTGAAGGGAGGGAGAGAGGCCTCAGACCTACCATCTCAACCACAGCTCGGACCCTGGGATGCTGCTTACAGGGTAAATCTACACCTCAGAAGCCAGCATCCACCACTGACTGAGATGAACCTTGGAGGGTTCAAATTCTCTTCACGACAATTTGTGGTCCCTAAATGGGTCAAAGGAAGCTAGCTTGCCAGTCTCATGGCAGCATGAGACTCTCAGACCAAACATATGTTGACGTGGACATAGGTCAAAGGGCGCTGCCTCACCTGAGAAACAGACACCCACAGAGTGACAACTGTCCTTCCTTCCCTTACATCTTAGGAAAAAGAGCCATGGTGACAAGGAACAATTACATAGCAGATATTCGATTGTTTTGTCGTTGAGACAGCAATATCCCAGAAATATGCTATAGTCTGTCCATACTCACTCAAAACATCTGTCCTGTATTCTCTAGTCTTACCCCTACCCTACCCTACCCTGCCTCTAATCTACCCTACTCAACCCCAACCCTACCCCTACTCCATCCCAATCCCTGGAGACAAGCAGGGTCTCACAGTCCATCCTGGCCTCAAATGAAGATTTCCTACCTCAACCTCCTGAGTCCTAGATTTCTGAGTGTGCGCCATGATACCCAGCTTCTCCTCTGCTCTTGCGCAACCAGAAATGCTGAATGAAACTGCAAGACATGCAAAATTGTTAATGGTGTTCAACAGGTATTTCATCCTAACGCTTGGGATGGACCCTCGCCCCCAACCCCACAAAGAGTTCAATGCTCAGTTTAGAAAAAAACAGAAATCATACAAGCAAAATATGGAGGGGTCCTGAAATAGACGAAGTGGGTAAAGGACCATTACTTTATGGGAGGCTTGAAGAGGGCCTGATTCTCAGAGCTGGCCAACTGAGGGATTTATTGTCTGTATCAATGATTAATAATTAGTAATTTCATTAAAACCGCAGCATCCTTCTCTTTTTGGTTTGGAGGGACGCCCCCTCTTCCTCCTGAGTCAAGGCTGCATCTGGTCCCCAGATTGCAGATACTGCCTGTTTTCCTGGAAGTGCATTGAGTGCCTACATTAGACAGCTTAATAAAGCCAGCCTCCACCACAAACTCCTGAAGACGGCATTTTAGACAACAGACTAATTTTCTTGCTGTTCTAGAGGCTGGAGTACAAGGAAGGTCAAGGCCAGACAGCATTGGTGTTAAGTGAGTCCTCTCCTACTGGCAGGCTTTCCTTAGGTTTCTGTTCACAGCTTTCCCTTTCTGTGAGAAGGGGAGCCTTGGTCAGTGTCTTTTCCTCTTCTTAGAGGTTCACAGTCCCGTCAGATCAAAAACCTACCGAATGGCTTTAAGTTTAATGGCCTCCTTAATGACCCCATTTCCAAATACAGTCACATGTGAGATTAGGGCTTCAACCTAAGAGCTGGGTGAAGGAGTACAGTTTATTGAAGAGCCTCGTTGCCACCTGGGGAAGGCTGACCTCATAGCTGATGTCATTTTAACAACCTTCCAGGAAAGTGTCAGTGGTTGGCACATTGATTACATTCTGAAAGGTTTCTGTTATGCACATAAACAGCCCCAAATTGGGGACTCTATTCTTGTGGATAAGTGAGATAGGCTGTTACATCTGAAGTAGGGATTTTGACATCTAGGGGACATTTGATAGTGTCTAAAGACTATTCTGGTTATCACAACCATTTGATGGATACTACTTGGTATCTAGGGGGAAATTGCTAGGGATTCTATGGCACATCTTACATCTGCTGAAGAACCCCACCACAGAGAACTATTTGGCGACAAATAGCAAAGGAGGCAAGGTTGAGAAACCCCTTTGCTGTGGTGAAACAGTCATATTATATGATATGATCTTCTCTGTGGAAGACCCTCTCCCTTACACCCTGGGCTGGGAAGGAAAGACAGGAAAGAAGCATTTTGGATGCTAGCATTTGTGTTAGCATGGGAATTCCCATCCTAAGCAAGTCCCACCTGGAATTCCTAAACGTTATGGGTTTTCAAGTTCTGCCTAGAGTGGAGGGAACGTAGGTTGGCACCGAGGAGAGAGATCCAGGGGAGATGGGGCAGCGAGAGAGGCCACGGTCGTGGGCACAGGAAGTGGACACTCACTCTTGTTAATGTTTACCATCACCTTTTGTTCTGCCATATGGGGATCAGGCCTCCCTCGCTAGCCCTCCTCCCACACCATCCTCTGTCATTGCCCTCCTCCCACTCCATCCTCCATCACCGGCCAGCAGGACTCTGCTTCTGAACGGAAGCCAAATAGGATTTCTTCTTCCATAATGTGAATTTCATTTTTTTAAAAAACTGTTTCTTTTCAATTTTTTTTAAAAAATTCTTTAATTTTTTTAATTTTATGATTAGGGTATTTATCCTACATGTGTCTGTCTACCATATGTGAACCTGGTACCCTTGGAGGCCAGAAGAAGGCATCCCCTGGATACCATCTAGATCCTGTTGATCCCCTGGAACTGGAGTAACAGACAGTCACAAGCCACCATGGTTCCTCTGGAAGAGTATCCAGTACTCTTAACTACTAAGCCATCTTCCCAGCCCCGCCCCCCACCTCACCACATCATTGTCCTGATTATAAAATTAAGACATCTCCTCGGTCAAAAATGCAGAAAGCACCATTATTATGGCTTGGATCTTAAATATGCCCCCAAGGCACCTCTGTCAAAGGATTGTTCTCCAGCCTGTTGGCAAACATTTGGAGGTGGTGACATCTTCAAGAGATGCTACCTGGTGACTTCACGCTAGAGCACTTGCTGAGCATGCACGAGGCCATGAGTTATTTCTCTAGTATAAAACTATGGGGGTCTTAGTGGGAGAAAACTTTCAGGATTGAGGAGCGTGCCTTTGAAGGGCGTGCCATAGTCTATCCTCTGCTTCCCAGCCACCACAAAGGGAACAGATTCTCAACGCATGCTTCCCCATAGTGAGTGATGGACTGAGGCATCTGTCAAAATATACCTCTCTTGAGGCTGGAGAGATGGCTCAGTCAGTTAAGAACACTGTTCTTTAAGAGGTCCAGGGTTTAATTCCCAGTACCTACATGGCAGCTTACATCTTGTAATTCTAGTTCCAGGGTATCGGATGCCCTCATACAGAAATATATGCAGGTAAACACCAATGCACACTTTTTTTTTAAAAAGTATATGTTTATCTTAATTTGCTTTATCTCAGGTAATTTATTACCTAGCCTGAAAGCTGGCTAAAGTTCCCAGAAATTAAGAAATAATTTCCATTCATAATCTCCCCTCCCAAAAGCCCTTGCGGCTCTGACGTTACGGCTTCCTCCGGCCTTCCATACAAAACAAATGTAGTGTGTGGGCAAGCACATCTGAAGGGCGCTGCTGCAAAGCAGTTTTATTTGTGTCTCTCGTTGCTCCTTTTAAATTCAGTCAGTGAGTGAGGTTAGTGTCCCTGGATGCAAAAGAAGGCAGCCTGGCGAATTATCTATCCCCTTCCGGCTATCTGCAAAGCCATGGTGTCCTCTCAAGCTGCAAAACGCAGTGACAAGTCAGAAAACAACAAATCCAGGTCACAGAGTGCAATGCTCGTTGGTCTTCATTTACAAGAAGACCTCCCCCCACCCCCACCCCACCCCCCCGGATGCGGGATGCGAGGAGAAGGAGGAGAAGGAGGAGGAGGAGAAGAAGGAGGAGGAGGAGGAGGAGGAGGAAGAGGAGGAGGGGAGATTGTGGCTGCTGGGGAGGAAAGCAGGTGAGAGGGAGGCTCTTACCTGAGCAGGCCTGTTGGAAGGTTAGCTTCCCGCTTTCTCTTCTGAAATGCCTACTCTCTCATTAGGAGTGGCTTTGGATTCCTCGGAGGCTCCTGCCTCTGTAACTCCCTTTCTCCCAAAGTTCAGGGTCCAGTGACTTTATCTTCTATGGGGACCTTTTCCCTTCACTCTGCCTTTTTAGAAACCCAGCCAACTATTGATGCTTTTCTCTGCGCTCTACTTTCCTAGGCAAAGATTTGGGGCAGGAACTCCATCACCATCACTAACAAATGTCCCAAGCTAGGTTCTCTAGAAACACACCGCCCCATATAAAGGTTTAAAATATTTCAAATTCATATGCAGCCACTGGGAAGAAATAGGAGAGGTAGCCAAATCATGGGGAGATTTGTAGAAAAGAATGTTAATTATTTTTTAGTCATCCTTAGAGATCTAAATGTATGCTTTCTGTAAGCATACCAAATGGGTTGTGAGTTTCTTGGCTGCCTGATAGAATCCTATTTTAGAAACTAAAAATGTAAACATTTTATGCAGTATAGAAAGCTGTTCATCAGAGGATAAGAGCACTGGCTGCTCTTCCAGAGGTCCTGAGTTCAATTCCCAGCAACCACATGGTGGCTCACAACCATCTGTAATAAGATCCAGTGCCCTCTTCTAGCTGTGCAGGCAGAATCTTGTATACATAATAAAAAAAAAAGAAAAAAAAAAGCTGTTCGTCAGAAAACGCTAAATTCCTCATCCTCAGTGCATTTCAAACGCTTTAGAAACTCCAAAAATTCCCCTCAAATTGTTTTTTTTTCAACCCTTCTTTCTGTGTTCTTCCAGGTGCGTCACAACACTGCTTATTTTTCTGAATAAACACATTTCAGTTGTCCAAACCTCACTTCCTGTCTCCAGAGCCGTTGGTTCTGCCCCCCTTGTGGTTGTTTCCTAAGTAATACTCATCACTAGGGCCTAAGGACCGCAACTGTGAGTGGGGACTTGGATGCTGGGTTCCTGCCTAGAGAGAGCTCCGCGACGCTTAAAGTCAGAGCCCACTTAAACTTGTTCAAGTTTGTGGAAGACGGAACTGAGGCTTACACAGCTTGCCTAGGACTTTGCTAAAGCGAGTCACTAGGAAGAGAGGGTGACAAGACTTACAGAAGAAGAGCTGGGAGGAACAGGAGGAAGAGGGACCGATCTAGACAAAAGGGCCCCTGCCTGCGCTCCAGCCCCAGCAAAATGTGGGTTCCGCTCAGTGGAGGCTCTTGCGTGCACTGAAGGCATAGCCAGCAGGAGTCAGAGACTAGAGGGTGTCATTCCAGAGATCCCTGGTCCTAGGCAGGCTGTGTAATCCTCAGTTTCCTCTTCCATGAAAATGACCGTGAGAATGGTGCCTGCCTCATGAATGAGTCCGTGTGAAGGTTAAATGTTGAGAGTTCTGCACTTTCCTTAGCCTTATGAGTTAATGGAGCAGTTGGTAGCAGGGTGGCTCAGAGAAAGGTAGAAAAAACAGGTGTCCAGACAAAACATTTGCTGGTAATGAATCATAAGGGCATTTATTTTAAAATGATCCATTGGTATTGTCCTAGTTAGCGTAAATTGTCAATTTACATAGCCTAACATTACCATTGAGGCATTGCCTTGTTCAGATTGGTCTGTGAGGATATCAGTGGAGATGTGCCTTGAGTTTTGATGCAGAAGGACCCCACACCATCTTTAGGTGGAGCTTGTGAGTGGGCGAGCCAACATCGTGTTCCTCCATGATCTCTGCTTCAAGCTCTTGCCTTAGCTCCTGCCCAAATTCTTTCAGGGACAGACTGGGACCTGAAAGTTTAGCCAAATAAATCCTTCCTACCTCTAAGCTGCTTTTGGTCAGAGTGGGGTGTGTGTGTGTGTGTGTGTGTATGTGTGTGTGTGTTTGTTTGTTTTTTTTAATCACAGCAACAGAAGTCAAACACCAGCATAGCTATAAGTTTACCATTTACTAAGGCTGAGAGCTAATTTGCACACTGTGAGATGGCTGTACTTGTCTGTCCCACTTGTCTGTCCCACTCAATCCAATCCCAAAGCATTGATGCATGCTAAGTCCTACGGTAAGAAATTACAAGTCTGTTTTCCATAATTAAACCTTTATGTTCATATAAAGTAGAAAGATGTATTACTGAAAAAGAAAGCAATCTATAATAGCCATCTAGAATCTAAGCTGGGAGTGGGTGGTGGTTTAGGTAGCATCACAGGCATGCGTGGTGCAAAATATGTATATTATGTTTTGGTACCAAGGCTATGGTGCATGATGTATGGTGCAAGCAGTGTCACACACACCAGACTCATCCCGTGCTTGATTTTGAATTATTTCTTTTAGTCATCGAATATTGATTGAGAATTGTTTATTGTTGCCAAATATTTTCACATCTCCACCTTCAGTTATGGGACTCCACGCTGGGTCATGAGACACAGTTTAAAAAGCCCTGCCCTGGAGAATGGATGGCGTATGTGGATGAGCGTGCAGAGAAACAGGAGTTGAAGACAGAACTTGAAGGCTACACTAAGGAGCCCCAAACTACCTTAGTGGGCATTTGCCACCAAGCAGCACGAACCAAAGAGAGTCACAGGAAGAGGATAGCAGATTGGAAGGAGCTAATTAGTAAATATTTATTTTCCACCTGCTCATTGAAAACAATGGCAGAGTGCTAACGAAGAATGATGAACAATGGGCTGGAGAGATGGCTCAGCAGTTAAGAGCACTGACTGTTCATCCGAAGGTCCCGAGTTCAAATCCCAGCAACCACATGGTGGCTCACAACCATCCGTAATGAGATCTGACAGCCTCTTCTGGAGTGTCTGAAGATAACTACAGTGTACTTACATATAATTAATAAAGAAATGTTTAAAAAACGAATGATGAACAAGAGAGGCAGCAGGAGCCTATGTTCTGGGGACTTCTCTTCTAACAAAGTGGACACATCTATTGGTCCACCTCACAGCACAACATGGTTACATAGCATGACAGGCTGGCAAGGAGACAAGCCCTGGAGTCTCACATGAGTTCTCTGGGTGTCACCTCTTCAGAATGGCTTGGATTCTTACCCTGCTGCCTTGCAGAATCAATACATGGATCTGATGCATAGGCAAGTGTGTGTGTGTGTGTGTGTGTGTGTGTGTGTGTGTGTGATGATCTGAAGTCGTCTCACAGTGAACTCTGGCTGACTCGGCTCTTCCAACACAACAAGATAGAATGGTTCTGCCTCCTTTCCCTGCTCCAGAGTAAAGAAGTCCAAGTGAAGCCCGGGACATGAGATAGCTCTGTGAGTGCTGGGGGCTTGCAGGACATGACTCTGTGAGTCCCAGGTGCTTACAGACAGGCTAAGCCAAGAGTTCTCAAAAGAGTCCTCAGGCTCCTTGGGGGGAGGTGCTTTCTTGTCACAATGACTGGGGACAGTGACTGTCAGTGACAGAGACTGAAAGCAATTGTCTCTTTGCAAGAGCATCCAGTCTCCACAATGAAGAATTACTCTGCTCGACCTTGAGATTGTCACATGGCTGAGACACCAGATTGTGAATCTGAGCCAGAGTCAAGTCTGTTTCAAGGAGGCACAATCAAGTCACTGCGCTGAACTTTCTAACTACAGTATGAATGGAGAGGAAATGATGGTTTGTTTTACTTGAAACCCTTGAATTAAAAAAAAAAAAAAAGAAACCCTTGAATTGTTTACTATTTTGGAAAAATCTTATTAATATAACCATAGCGTCATGTTCACAGAGGCTCTCTCTCTGTCTCTCTCTCTCTCTCTCTGTGTCACTATCTCTCTGTGTGTCTCTGTCTATCTCTCTGTCGCTCTCATGCACACTTTTATTTAACCCTTATTTCAAATCTCAAAAAAAAAACCCATAGATAATTTTCAGCAGAAAATTTTCTTGTAACTCCGAGTGAGTATCTGTGAAAACCATGTCTTCTTGTCCTTGTTGATTGAGGCAGAGTCTTCTCCTGTGGCCCCTGTTTTCCCAGAACTCCAGACCTTGAGGCCCCAGTCTCGAGACAGGAATTACGGATGTGTGCCAGCACTCACAGCTTCTGTTGTCCTGTTATGTAGCTGTGTCCAAGTGTTTAAGGCATTGGCCGACAGAGTATGTTAAGCTACTTGCCTCTTCTTTCCCCTGCAGTTGGAGCTTTTATAAATGTAATGGTGAGTTGTATCAACTGTGAGCTTCATTGCACATAGTAAAGATGACATTATGCAATTTTTGTTATTAAAAGTGTTGGGGTATCAGGGTAGAGAGTTGCTAAATTCAATCTTGCTACTAGAGAGTATGGAGACCCATCACCCAAGTGACTGGTCACCCTCCCTGGACTCTTCGCAATGCTTCCTTGTAAGGTTTTGTCTGATCAGTGGATAACTGTGTCTGATATGAATTTAGCAGAGACGGAGTGCCCAAAGCAGGAACCAGAGGGATGTAACAACAGTGCTGATAAAAAGTTTTACTCGCTTCCAAATCCCACATTAATTCGTGATGCTTCTGTCTGAAGCTGTGGATGGATCCCTGAGTTACAGTGTACAGACTCCTCATCAGGCCGAGGGAGCCGGAGACCTGAACTAAGTGACCCGGACTAAATTTAAGCGTACTGGGACCCTTCCTACCCCCATCTGGATACCTCTGGTGATCTTCCCATCACCTTGGAGTCCTGGTTTACAAGAAGATGCTGTATTTATAGACCATCTTTCTGGGAAGTCCGAAGGCTCTTTTTGGAGATTAGCTCATTGCAGCAGGGGTGGAGAAGAATGACGGAGCCAGAGGCTGGCGCTCCTAGCCCTGTAAGGCAGAAGAATGAGCTGGTGTGGAGGCCGAAGCCTCTGTCTGCAACGCGACCTCCGCTGAGTCCCATCAGCCTCTCTCGTCTTGGCTGGCACTGAGCTCTTAGCTCAATGACAGGCATAGGAAGTGTCTAGAAAGAGGCTACTGTGTCTATGATTCTTATTTCTCATGGCTGCTGCAACCTGCTGCAAGCTGGCTACAGCCCTGTCTGGAGCTTTCTATATTGTTCTGTATAGATACATAGAATATAGGCTTCCCTTTTTAAAAAGAGAAATTGGATCTTTCTGTGTTATCCAGGTTGGCTCTGAGCTTCCGGGTGTATCTGGGACTTTAAGTGCCTCCATCACGCCTGACTTAAAAAATGTATTTAAGGCAGCTAGAGTTTGGTGAGTGTCTGCCAAGGGTCCACTGCCACTGCCATTGGCATTGCTGGTTTGCATGGTGACACTGTCAGTGAGAGTAGGGCCTTTGGGAGGTGGGATTAGCAGGAAGTTCTAAGGTAGAAGTTCCTGATAGAGGACTTTTCTGAATCAAGCCCTACACATCTTCCTTCTCTGAGCTCCTGTTTGACATGGCCCACCGTAATCCTCACCAGAGGTCAAACCAACAGAGACTCAAACCTTGCCCAGTGTTAGACTTTGAAGCTCGAAGACAGTGATCTACAAAACCTTTTTATCTGTGTAAGTTAGCTGCTTCAGGCATTTTGTTGTAGCAATGCAATGCTGATATATGAAACAAGTGGACGGCATTGAGTAGATGCTTACCATGTGTAACCACCATAACCAATCCTCTTCTTGACTCTTTTAACCATCATCATCTGTGATCTGTACACCACCGATTCCCAATTCCTCTTCTCTTCCAATCTCCTGGCAACACCCATTCCACTTCCTGTCTCTGTAAACTGCCTGCATATTCTACACAGCTCCTGGAGGGAGGATCCTACCACATCTGCACTTCCTCGTCTGACTTAAAGGCTCGTCCACCAATGTAGATGCAGACTGAACCCAAAGCCTTCTTGAATCCAACAAAACCATCCCACATCAGCCTGGTAACTTCCTTTCTTGTGGATGATGCTGGTGGAGTGAGATGCAGTTCAGCTTGACTCCATACTTAGACCATCAAGTTTGTCTTCAGGATACTTGGTCTCACCTAATGTGCAGCCTTTCCTACTTCTCATGTCAGGTTGCTAGTTGCAGAAAAGAAAAGGGAAGATTCAGAGGAGACTTCAGGCCAACAGCAACTTACTCCCATGTATTGAGGTAAGCCTGGGCCATATAAGACCATGTAACTTATGACGATAACAGTTAGTACTACTTATTACTACTACAACAATACAATACATTAGTCATTCTCTTCAGAAATTTCCATTGCTTATATTTGTTTGCTTGTTTATGTGGGTGTGGGTATTGGTGTGAGTATATACATGCCACAGTGCACATGTGGAGGTCATAGGACAACTGGCAGGAGTCAATTCTCTCAAAGGAAGAGTCAATTCTCTCCTTCTGCCATGTGGGTCCCTGGACTCAAACTCAGATCATTATGTTTGGTGACACATGTCCTTACCCACTGAGTCATCTAGATGGCCTAAAGTCATTCACTCTTCATCCTTAATTTACCTGGATGTCTATGCCTTCCCTGAAAGCCCCACCCCAATGCTCCTTCATGCTGTCGGGAGGCCCTCATCCTCTGCTTGCTCTCCCTCCTTCAGCCGTATGTGCCTGTGAAGGTAAAGGGCTCTCAGCACACATCTCAGCTCCATATGTGGGTGGTGGACCATCAACTAGTCCTCAGCTTCATTGACTTCGTTTGGTGATGATACTCCCTGCCCACAGAGACTGTAAAGAGGACCTGTATGAAGTAGATGAACAGGGGGCTGGAGAGATAGATGACTTGATGGCTAAGAGACCGTGCTACTGTGGCTGAAGACCTGAGTTTTGTTCCTAGAACCTTGTCGCGTGGCTCCTGAATCTAATGTCCTCATTTGACTTCTACAGGCACCTGCATTCACACACATACAAATGTGTAACAAAGGAATTTAAAGAACCAGATAGGAGGGTGCACTCCTTTAATCCCAGCACTCTGGAAGCAGAGGTGGGAGAATCTCTGTGAGTTCAAGACTAGCTCGGTCTACATAGCAAGTACCAGGACAGCCAGGACTAGAGAGAGAGACAGAGACAGAGAGACACAGAGAGAGACAGACACAGAGAGACACAGAGAGACAGAGAGAGAGAGACACACAGAGAGAGACAGAGAGAGAGACAGAGAGAGAGAGAGAGAGAGAGAGAGAGAGAGAGAGAGAGAGAGAGAGAGAGAGAGAGAAACATTCCTGGTACATTTGTCCTGACTAGAAACTCACCGTCATGTCACTAGCATTTACAAAAATTATCTGCTGTATGAGTGAGTGATAGGGGCACTAGACTAACAGGCCCATGAGAGCTCCCAAATCACAGCTACACTGGCAGCTTCCAGCCAATTTTATGTGGTCTGCTTTGGAATGTTGGAAAGGGGCCATTAGAAATGGGGTCTGAGGGCTTTCACACACACCATTAAAATGACACCTGCCTGGCTTAATACCCAGAATTCTGACTCATGGGAACTCTTTTTGAGAGTCAGGCAGGACTCAGAGAAGCCCCTCAAGCATCTCTATTACCCTGACCTACCCTTAAGCCTCTGCCTACCCAGCCCATGTAAGTTCCTGGCAGAGGAAGGCACTGGAGGAGACTTACATCATTACCCTGATGCTAGGATGCTTGCTGGAAGCATTTCTAGGATGAGGTTCTTGGCATCTCTACTGAGCTAAGCCTCTGGGAAAGGCAGGGGTTCTGGAATGGATTTCTGGACCCCAGCGTTCAGGGATGTCTGCTTCAAGACAAAGGCTCCTTCAGTGTGGCCTGCGCTTGCCTTTCCCCAGGAGAAGGAACGCTAGAAGACACGTGTGCAGGGGCCTGTCATAGGTCTTGAGAGGAGTAGCCTGATCTTGATGTCTGTATTTAAATAAGTAAGTAGGAAATAAGTAAGTAAGTAAGTAAATAAATTGTAAGTCCTGCTCAGACTTAAAAGTTCATTAGCCTCCACCCCCAAATAATAAGTCCTTACCCAAAGAAATGTTCTACTTCTGTGTGAGAAATTGTCATTTACATTCACATCCAGTTATAGTAGAAGAAATTCAGAAATTGTTCATTGTTAGGAGCCATTCTCCATTAACCATCCGATATGCCCACAGCAATGATCTCTTGGTAATAGATCATTGCGAGAAGGACTGACTTGCATCCGGGCCTTTTCCCAGTCCCATGCTGTGGAGTCAACACCAGAATGAACATGAAGAGAGAGAAACTTTATCTACATTTTTAAATCAAAATGACCAGCCTTATGGATTTTCCTCTGTCCACACTTTCTTCTGTCTGCCTTTGGATGACAGGAGTTCTCTGGGTATCATTACCAGTATTGACAGGTGCTCATGGATAAACCTGCATGGGAAGAATATAAGAATATACACACTGAGAGTACACAGGATTTAGCTAGGAAAAAAAAATGATTGGAAAACTAGTGTTCCTAATCGGGACATGAACGAGCCCTTCCAATTTGTTGACCCAATTGGTAAATAAGATTCATGAAAGATGGTGGCTAAGTCAGCTCCGGGTCCTGAGCTGCCAAGTTTTCCTGTCCAGGCAGCAAGGCTCAGAGGTCCTAAGACCCCTTTGGCTTTCTGCCGCAGAGGCACTCCAGAGACAGACAGAGCTCTTCCGCACATGCCCCGCCCCCTGCTTACAGTAGTTGTGAGTAATTCTAAAGGAAGCTGATGGGGGAAACCCCTGCAGCTGTGAGAACCTAGTAACTCGGTGCCTGTTGCTGACTGGGTCACGAGATAAGACAAGGTTCCTGTCACCTTTGGTTCCTCTGCTGTGATTTATGGTAAGCAATCTGCTTTCGGCCAACAAACAGTTCTAGGAATCAGGGGAACATTTAATCCTTATGGCTGGAAAAAAACCAACAGGGGCTAGCGGGCTGAAATGTTCCCTTTGGGCTGAACCCACTCCAGACACCACTGCATTCTGAGATGTCTTTAGGGTGTTGTTCAGAGTTGTCTTGAAGCATCTGTTCTGGAAGTTTCTAAGCAAAGGAGTTCATTTAAAGCCAGCAGCACCTTTCCCCACTCAGTTCAACCCAGCTTGGTTGTTATCTCCCCATGATGAGGGGAAAGGCAGAGAATAATGCACACACAGTCCCCATGTGAAGGGGGTACAGAGCACGGGTGCCAGACACAGACCACATGGGTTCAAGTCTTGGCTATATTCCTTCTAAGATATATGCTCTTGGACAAGTCACTTCATTCCAAGAATCGGTTTCCCTATCTGTAAGGTGGGCATGATCATTACATAGCTTTCTCGTGGGCCTATCCTATGAATTAAAACTGAATTTCTTAGAACAGATCATGGCTCATAAGCAGCTGTCAAATCAGGTCAGCCACCATTACAGCCCTTTATGGCATTCAAATCAGTACAGACTGGTCACCAATAGCACCCACGTCACGATGTGGATTCTACATTAGAGAATAATTTTTCGCTCTGTGTCTCATATAAAAATAATAAGCAATGAAGACAGCTGTTTCGAGGTGAGGATAAGTTTAGAACCTAATATACCGCCATCCTTTTGCAGACGCCTCTCCTCATCTACAGCTTACTAACAATAGATTTTGGAAATAGATCTTGGGCTCCTAACCCTCCCACGCAGTGCCTGTTTCCCTGTCATGATCACATACATGTGAATGCTCATATCCACAACAGAACAAGATAGAGAAATCCAAACAGGAGGCTGGGGATGCAGCTCAGTGGTAGAGCACTTGCCTTGCTTGCAAGATGGGGGATGGGGGTGTACCCTGGGTTCATCCCTAACACTGAAAAAATCCCACTGTGAAAAACAGTTTTTCTTGCGCTTTCGTCAGTGGGGATAGAAGGTTAGGGTGAAGTACTGTCTGTCACATAGGGCCTGGGGGAACACTAAAATAATGTAGACCCCGAACAGATATATCGGTCTAAATTAGCCAGAAAGGCTTCAGCTTTGTTGAGAGGCCCAGATTATAGTCTCGACCTTGACAGGACTTGGCTGTCAGACTCTGGGCAGTGTGGGCACCTCCTTGGAGCTCAGTCTTTAGGCATCTGGTCAAACTTACTAAAGCTTTTTTAAACCCAACTTCAAGTTTCAAAAAAAAAGGGGCCTGCCTTTTATTCTCCTGATGTTTTATGAGGTGGGAAGATATATTTTTGAACCACATTAAAACACCTGGTGAAAAGAACCCACACACCTACGGTCACTTGATATTTGACAAAGAAGCTAAAAAACATCTAGTGGGAAAAAAGACAGCATTTTTAACAAATGGTGCTGGATCAACTAGAGGTCAGCATGTAGAAGAATGCAAATCAACCCATTCTTATCTCCTTGTACTAAGCTCAAGTCCAAGTGCATCAAGGACCTCCACATAACACCAGACACACTGAAGATTATAGAGGAGAAAGTGGGGAAGAGTCTTGAACACATGGGCACAGGGAAAAATGTCCTGAATAGAATACCAATGGCTTATGCTCTAAGAACAAGAATCAACAAATGGGACCTCATAAAACTGCAAAGCTTCTGTAAGGCAATGGACATGGTCAATAGGACAAAACAGCAACCAACAAATTGGGAAAAGATCTTTACCAATCCTACATCCGATAGAGAGCTAATATCCAAAATATACAAAGAACTCAAGAAGTTAGACTCCAGAGCACCAAATAACCCTATTAAAAAATGGGGAACAGAGCTAAAAAGGGAATTCTCAACTGAGGAAACTCGAATGACTCTGAAGCACCTAGAGAAATGTTCAGCATCCTCTGTTATCAGGGAAATGCAAATCAAAACAACACTGAGATTCTACCACATACCAGTCAGAATGGCTAAGATGAAAAACTCAGGGGACAGCAGATGCTGGAGAGGATGTGGGGAAAGGGGAACACTTCTCCATTGTTGGTGGGATTGCAAGCTGGTACAACCACTCTGGAAATCAGTTTGGTGGTTCCTCAGAAAATTAGACATAGTACTACCTGAGGACCCAGCTATATCACTCCTGGGCATAGATATATCCAGAAGATGCTCCAATATGTAATAAGGACACATGCTCCACTATGTTCATAGCAGTCTTATTTATAATAGCCAGAAGCAAAAAAGAACCCAGATGTCCTTCAACAGAAGAATGGATACAGAAATTGTGGTAAATATACACAATGGAGTACTGTTTAGCTATTAAAAACAATGAATTCATGAAATTCTTAGGCAAATGGTTGGAACTCGAAAGTGTCATCCTGATCAAGGTAACCCAATCACAAAAGAACACACATGGTATGCACTCACTGATAAGTGGATGTTAGCCCAAAAGCTCAAAATAAACAAGTTACAATTCACAGACCACAGGAAGCTCAAGAAGAAGGAGGACTGAAATGGGGGTGCTTTGGTTCCTCTGAGAAAGGGAACAAAATACTCACAGGAGCAATAAAGGAGACAAAGTGTGGAGCAGAGACTGAAGGAAAGGCCACCCAAAGACTGCCCTAACTGGGAATTCATCCTATAAACAGTCACCAAACCCCGACACTACTATGGATGACAAGAAGTGCATACCAAAAGGAGCATGTCATGGTTGTCTCCGGAGGGGCCCTGCCAGAGCCTTACACATACAGAGGCAGATGCTAGCAGTCAACCATTGAACTGGGCATGGGTTCCCCAATGGAGGAGTTGGAGAGCAGTCTGGAGGAGCTGAAGGAGTTTACAGCCCCATGGGAAGAACAATGATGTTGGCCACCCAGACACCCCAAGACTTCCAGGGTCTAAACCATCAACCAAGGGGTACATATGGTTCCAGCCAAAATTGTGGCAGAGGAATGCCTTGTCGGGCATCAGTGGGAGGAGTGGTCCTTGGTCCTGTGAAGGCTCAATAGATGCCCCAACAAAGGGAAATGGAGGGGGGGAGATGGGAGTGGGTCAGGTGGAGGGGCATATACTTGGAGGCAGGGGGTGGGAGGAGGGGCTGGGGGATTTGGGGGAGGAAACTGGGAAAGGTTTTAGCATTTGAAATGTAAATGAAGATTATATTCAATTTAAAAAAAATCTGGTAATGGAACCAGAGCAATGGCCCAGCAGTTAAGAGCACTGATCTCTCTACTAGAGGACCTAGGTTCGATTCCCAGCACCAATACGGTGGCTCCCAACTATCTATAACTCCAGTTCCAGGGGCTCTGCTCACATGTGGTGCACAGACATACATGCAGGCAAAACACCCATATACATAAAATGGACTTTCTTAACAATAAAAAAAACAACCACAGTTGGTAAAGACTACATACAGTGCTTAGAATCTTTTGATCATGCTCATTTTGCCACATATAAGTGTTCAAATGATACCGTGCTGGGTGATCATCAGAATAATCTACAATAACCGTACTTTTGGTTTTAATGATTTTATTGAAAGTTTAAGTAGCAAACATTAAAATAAATAAATAAATAAATAAATATCAAGGGTTTGGATGAGGGAGGTCATGCAAAATATCAAATTCTGTGCTTTGAACGTCCCGCAGAGATTAACTGGGGAAAGTCTCTTTGAGGCAGCCACCTGGAGTCCCCGAAGCAGATGCCCTGGTGAAGCAATGTCCCCTGAGGTGAGCCTTGCAAAGCAAAGAATGAATAACAGCAGGAAGATGAAATCACTCAGTTAGGCACACCTAAAATTCACCAAACCCTGACCAGGGAAGTCAAGGCACTAAGCTGGAATTCCTGATTGAGCATTCTCTTTTTGGCTGGACTGTGGCTTCTCAGGGCAGTCTGTGAACATCACTGAGTAAACAACAGTAGCATCTGGTGGAGATGGTCTACCTTCTCTAAGGCCTGGTGTCTTTACTGTATGACTGATTTGCTACTCTCTTCCCTTTCTGTCACTGAGCTAGAGGCCCGTCCCCAGATAAAGGGTCTGGGAGGACACGTGATGTAAACACTCTCAGGTCTGAAGTGGGAGGCATGGCCCTATTTCCAGAGACAACGTCTCAATGAGCTCAAATAGCACATGACAGTTTACCAACATAATGTACATTACATAAGATCAAATTAATGTGTGTCAAGGGAGAGTCTGGTGGTTTGATTCTTTCTCTGGAACTGGAGCTAGAATATCTGTTTATGTGCTGTCAAATCATAAGGCAGACACTGTGTCTTCACTTGAGTATAATGGAGGGCAGTAAAAAAACAAAGGTCAGCCCTCAAAGGGCTTATAACACAGGGATGAGGAAAAGCCATGTCTCAGAAAATCAATCAGCAACACCTAAACTGAACAGCACTAAGGACAGGGTCAACTGTGTTGAGTGCATAGTGCAGGAGAAAAACAGTAGGCTGGCTTTGACAAGATATTATAATTAACATCTCTGAGCATTGGTTTTTCTCACCTGTACGGAGAATCTCCACCTTGGCTATCTCAACTTTAATGTCGTGGACTGGTGGGTCATATCACGAATTCTGAAGTTGGAGAACTGGGATGAGGATGCCACCATGGTGAAGTTCTTGGCATGGCTTTCTTCTTGTGTCTTCAGAGAGACCTTGAGTCTTCCCTTCCTTTTATAAAAGCATTTACTCCATTGTGAAGGTTTATTGAACCCTAATCTCCTTTCCCAAACCCAATCTTCAGATGCCCATCATATGGGAGACCAGGTTAATATATGGATTTGGAGATGGAGATACAAGCATTGGTCCCTCATCAGTAATCAGTAATCCACTGTTTGCTGGAGCGGTTGGAAAGACACAGAGGCAACCCATGAGAAGCACAACATGGATACACACTGAGCTGGCTAGTTTTATGTTAACTTGACACAAGTCATGGGGATGGGGGACTCAATTGAGAAAATTCCTTTGTTGAAAATTGAGCTTCTATACAGAATTGTAGAGCATTTTCCTAATTAGTGATCGATGGGGGAGGGCCCAGTGCGCTGTGAATGGTGTCACCCCTCCGCTGGTGGCCCTGGGTTCTGTAAGAAAGCAGGTAGAACAAGCTAGTAAGCTGCACCCCTTCATGGCTTCTACATTAGTTCCTGCCTCCAGGTTTCTGCCCTGTTCCAGTTCCTATCTTGACTTTCTTCAATAATGGACTGTGATATGAAAACATAGACCAAATAAACCCTTTCCTGCAGTGTTGCTTTTGGTCCTTACATTAGTTACCCTAACTAAGACACACACAGAGGATGTCCAAGCATAATCTGATTCTGTTCTGATGTTGTTCAGGCAGAAATGCTCGTGTGGGTCAGAGGTGGGCCTGTCCCCTCCTCACTGGAAAGCAGGGCCAGTGTCAAAGAGCAGGACAGCTAGGCTAGCCTTAAGGAATGGTTGGCTCTGTTCACTAGACTCTCCTTGATGCCCAAAGGACTGCATCAGAAAGTGATTGACAGTGTCCTACATAAGGGGTAGCCATTTGGTAAATGTTTTGGGTGGATGGAAAGTCAGGTGGTCTACAAAGTGGTTCCTAGAAGTTTCTTGTTTACCTTATTAACCAAATTACCAAACATTCCTTCATTGGATTATGCTTTTCTGCCCCAAATAATTTCCAGCATCACAAGAAGAATGCTCACGTGTACACCCCAATATGAGAAACAATATACAAGGAAACTGGGCTTCAGTTGAAATCAGGACACCTTTCCCCAAGTCTTTTTTAGAAAGAACATCCCACATATGTTCTGGAACAAAAAGATACTTTCATTGGGTATCTTGAATGTGGTTGCTGAGATAGAGCAGGTTAGCCTTCTAATAATGTAGAAAAGCCCGATGAAGGGGAGGAAGGGGCCAGAAGGTGAAGAAGCTCAGGGAAAAACTGTGCCTGCAGCCCTAGCACTGTGTGTGTGTGTGTGTGTGTGTGTGTGTGTGTGTGTGTGTCTGTGTGTGTGTCTGTGTCTGTGTGTGTGTGTGTGTCTGTGCCTGTCTGTCTGTGTGTCTGTCTGTGTGTCTGTCTGTGTGTTAATAGAAAATATTTCCCAGCACCAGCATAAGAAGCTGTCAGCATTTGCACACCCATGTTTCACATGGTGTTGTTCACAACTATAGGAAATAAGACACAGTTAGAGTCTAATTAGAAATACTAAAAAGAATGCAATGATAAAATAAAAGAATACTCACCACAGAGGTAAGTCAGGGTTAATACTGTTGTCCTCTCTAAAGAGCATGGATAAATAAATATGAATCCGAGATCTCAGCCCCTAAAATACAAAACCAAACCAAAGAGACAGGAGTCTAGACCAAGCAGCTCAAGCCAACAGAACCAAAGATGAGTCAAAGACATACCAAAGGGGATACGGACAAATGTTTGAGTCCAAAAAAATGTGGTCATAAGGGTCACTTATACCTATTGAACTGACAAAATAAATAAATAAATACAGAAACAAACAAACAACATTCTTGATTGATTTTATGCCCTTCCTCCAACCCACAATGAACTCTTGCGTTTGAAAGTTCAGTCCCTAACTGGCAGCACTATTTTGGGAAATCCAGGATATGGGACTAACCCAAGAAAGTAGGTCACTGGGTCACGCCCTTGGGGGTTGAATCCCTCCTCGGCCCCTCTTTTTTTACTGTCTCTGCCTCTTGCCCTTCACCTTTTCGCTCCGCTGTGATGATCTGCCTCCCTGGGAGTCCAGGACCAATGGAGCTAAGGACTACAGACTAAAATCTTTGGAAATACGCATCATTTTCCAGGAAACAAACTGTTTCTGCCTAAGGCTACTTCTGTCAGGCATTTTGTTACAGCACAGAACTGAGTAACCGACTGATGAATGCAATTAACAAATGTCAATTATGAAATAAATAAATACCCTTTGGCCTTCTCTCACAGACTGAAGGAGAAGAAGGATTGTGTGTATGTACTGCCGTTCATCCATTTCTGTTAAACCACAGTGATAGCACATTGCGGGTGTGTGAGACCACAGAGGTCTTCTGAGGTTACTGTGTCAGCCCTTGCTGTATGTCAGCCACCCCTGTGGATGTCTTAGTCAGCTTACCAGGAACAATCAACTTATAAATTGAAAAGGTTTATTTGGCCCATGGACTTGGAGGTTTCAGTCAGTAGTTGGGCATCCCAGAGCTCTGGAGCCTGTGGTGAGGCAGTAAGCCATGGTGGAGATTGCGTGTTGGAACAAAGTCATCTCATTGTTGAGCTTCTGAAAAGAAGAGGCCGAAGTCCCACAGTCCCCTTCAAGGGCATGCCACCGGTGGGATTCACAGGGCCTTTAAGGGCATGCCACCGGTGGGATTCACAGGGCCTTTAAGGGCATGCCACCGGTGGGATTCACAGTCCCCTTTAAGGGCATGCCACTGGTGGGATTCACAGTCCCCTTTAAGGGCATGCCACCGGTGGGATTCACAGGGCCTTTAAGGGCATGCCACCAGTGGGATTCACAGGGCCTTTAAGGGCATGCCACCGGTGGGATTCACAGGGCCTTTAAGGGCATGCCACCGGTGGGATTCACAGGGCCTTTAAGGGCATGCCACCAGTGGGATTCACAAACCCCTTTAAGGGCATGCCACCAGTGGGATTCACAGGGCCTTTAAGTGAAGATCAGTCCACTAGCATGTGGAGCTTTAGAGACATTCAAAGTGCAAACTATAGCAGGGGTTTTTCCTAAGTGTTCTGTTAGGCTTAGCAAGTTCCTGGGGAACATAACCCACAGTCTGGGTAGAGAACAGATAATCTTTGCCAATTACTTCATTCTACATGTAAGAAAACTGAGGCCCTATGTGTGTGTTGGGGTGGGGTGGGGGACACAGTGTTTGGGGACATTGCTGTTTTTCAGGCTTGTAGAGGTCCATCTGGTTTCCACATGTGAACTTCAAGGATGCATTGGAACAGCCTTGGATATTCCCGTACGTAATTACACCAAAATGAGTTTCAACTTTCCCTTTTGAGCTCAAGGGAATGTTGGAATGCTCCTGAAATTCCCCTCAAGGGTGACAGTTTCCCCTCAAGTCACCCTTGATTTTTGTCTGACCTTTTATACAGGTAAAGGAAGAAAGAATTGTACTTCTCATAATTTTATAAATAAAAAAAGAAAAATTGGAAGTGGTCAACATTTCCAATCTTATGTCTCAGAAGCAAAGGTTTTGGCTGAATATGTCTTCAGTAACTTACTCAAGTACTTGAATTTTTCTTTAAAATTAAACCAGGTTGTTACATGATTTTTTTTTATGCTTGGTTGTACTCTTTAAAATGACCAAGATGACAGAGTCACTCGGAAGTGCTCAAATACACACGAGAGAGAACCTACGCATCCAGCTCATTTAACAATCAAAATAAAGCTAGCAGTCACAGCGACACACAACCAACCAAGTGACTCTCTTTTAATTAGGCCAGGCTACATTGCCTCAACCGGTCCTCTCTAATAGAGATCCCTCAGGCAATAGGCCCCAAATAGCAATTTCTGGCAGTGCTTAAATGCTCCCTGCATTTTATGCATGTGATTTCTGCTTTCTTCCTGTCCATACGAGCCATACTTGTCTCTTTTCATTAAGGAGGAAACAAGAGTTTATAATCAGTCATGCTTTACAGTGCAACAGTCAAGGCCTCTGGCTGTAGCCTGTCTTCCCTCTGATTTCAGCCTCTTCTCGAGTCACAACAGTTCTTAGACTCTGAAACGGGGATTCGCTGCTAACAAGGCAGTGGGGAAAGACAGAGAAAGCTGGAGCAAGAGAAGGGGAGAGCAGTCAGAAAGGCCCCGTTCGTTCCCTTTCTGCTCCCTTGCAAGTTTTAGCTTCCCAGTCCATCTGAATCCGTGCCTGAACAGAGACGTATTCTGAGAAATGATCCGCATCCCTGTCCTCCTTCCTGGACCATCTTTGGCAGATGCTGGCCGGAAACAAGCATTCTCTTGTCTTTACGGGAATGGCATCCTTGCTGCTCTTGCTGGAATCAGCATGTCAATTCTGCCTCTTTACCCATCACCCTCAGTGGGCAGCAAGCACTCGCTTAGTCCATGGTCCAGCAAACACTGCTTATGAGGTCTCTTGTGTGCTCTTATCAGTACTGGTGCCTCAGCAAGGGTTATGGTTGCCACCACTTAGGTTAAACTCTCGCCCTGTAGTGGAGGTCAGTCACTCCAGAAAGGCAACACATATGGAGGGGAACTTTGAAGACCAATAAGGGGATGATGCTTCCAGATAACCACTTAGTGCAGAATAATATGGTTTTAAAAGACATTTAGACTGTATGGGCATGGGTGTTTACCTGCATGTCTGTCTGTGCACTACACATGTGCAGTGCCATCAGCAGCCAGACAAGAGTGTCGACTCCCCTGGAACTGGAGCTACAGAAGGTTGAGAGCTGCAGTGTAGGTGCTCGGATGTGAACAGGTCCTTTGCAATCACTCTTAACCACTGAGCCCTGAAAATCTCTCCAGCCCTGAAAAACATCATTTTATACACTAACTCTCTTCATAGAAACAACATCTAAAAACAATTTTATGGCATATAAATTGTATTATAAACATAATAAGTAAATTAAATTACTCTTTTAAAGTCTATGAGGAGCCAAGCAGTGGTGGGGCACGCCTTTAATCCCAGCACTTGGGAGGCAGAGGCAGGCGGATTTCTGAGTTCGAGGCCAGCCTGGTCTACAGAGTGAGTTCCAGGACAGCCAGGGCTACACAGAGAAACCCTGTCTCGAAAAAACAAAAAAACAAAAAAAAAAAACAAAAACAAACAAACAAACAAACAAAACGAAAACGAAAGTCTATGAGGAAATGCTTTCAATACTATAGAAGTATTATATATATTATATTATATTATATTATATTATATTATATTATATTATATTATATGTCAAGTCCCATGATCATTTTTGGCTTTTACATTTTATGATTGTTTGAGCTCAACACATATGTAGCTTAAGTCTAAAGTCAAAGGATAAAAATTAGTATCAATAAACAGGCTAGTATTGATACAATAAAACTAAGTAAAATTGGGCTTTATATAGCAAATCGCAAAATATTAAAATTTGGAATGGAGACATGGCACAGCAGTTAAGAACACATCCTGCTCTTGCAGAGGATCTGAGCTTGGTTCCCAGTACCATGATGGGTGGCTCTCAATATCTGTTACCCCAGCTCCAGGGGACCCAACGCCCTCATCTGGCCTTCAAGGGCACCTGCACCAAAAACACATACCTACACACACACACACACACACACACACACACACACACACACACACATTAAAAATAAATCAAATCATTAAAGGTTAAGCTTCTAAGTCTCAGTATTAACACCTCTCAAGGTTCTAGATACGCTGAAAATAAATGCAAAATGTGAACACATTTAATACAGGTGTTAAAGACATAGAGCTCATAATTGCTTATGTAGATGGACAAATGAGCCCAAGAAACAATTTCAATAAGTCAGTGAATGAGTTGTCATATTGGAGATGATTGGGGTCAGTTGTCACAAAAGGCTAGCAGCCCAAAGGGGGTGTGTTCTGCTCCTTCACTCTCTGCTCTGAACACTCAGACATAGCACTCACCCTCTCTGAGCCCCAGACACTTCATCCATGGAACGAAGGATTAGCCTGGAAGGGTTCCAAGTCCCTTCTTCCTCAGCCATTCTAAGAAGCCATCTGGGGTTTCTGGAAGAAACAGAATACAAGGGCCAGATGTCACAGAGTAACTCTGGGGCCCTGAAAAGAAATCGCCGTACATCACTTCGTAGTGAACGTTCCTGGTCAGTACCGGGACTTCCAATGTCCTCTCGGCAGTTTCTTTCTTGTACAAGCACTGAGAGATGTGAGATCCACTAAGAGTCAGAGGGTCTGTGTTAATGAGGAGGGTGTCTTGGAGATAGATGAACCTTACTGGAGACTCCAGATAGAGGTCAGGACCAACCGTGTGTGTCCCGCAGTCCTTGGGGGGTGCTGGCTGGAAGTGATCGGAATGACCCTCACCTAGGAACAGCCAGCAGAATCAGAAACCTATATGAAGTGATGTGTGGTAGTCAGAATGGAGAAGCACCCTCCCACCTGCCCAAACATCCCTCCTGATAGCTTGCCTGACAACTGTCTTGACCTGTGGGGTGGTTTTGAGATAAGACACTTCACTTGAGTTTTAGCAGACAGGAACCATTATTGTGTTGCTAAGTGCTGCAACTAATTTACTTCTTACTTATCGTTTTGTTATTGTTTAGGCAGGGTCTTTCTATGTATCTTTGGCTGGTTTCACACACGGGGAAGCCACTCTTGCCTACAGTGCACACAGGCAGGCAGCTCTCACACAGCACACGGACAGGCCAAAGTTGGTTGGAGGCAGCAGCTGGGAAGAGCAGTAACTTGGTTCTCAGGACAACCCAGCAGATTTCTTACACTATCTGAGCTCCCTAAACGACAAGGAGCCTGATATCAACATTTCAGAATTACTATGAGTGTGTGAAGTGAGATTTTTTTGCTGGTTCATTTTTTGTCAACTTGATACAAGCTAGGGGTGTTTGGAAAGAGGTAACCTCAACTGAGAGAATGCTTCAGTCAGATTGGTCTGTAGGTAAGTGCATGGAGGCATTTTCTAGGTTAGTGATTGATGTGAGCCGGCCCAGCTCACTGTGGATGGAGTCATTCTAGGACAAATGATCCTTGTTGTATAAGAAAGCAAATCGGACTGGAGAGATGGTCCAGCAGTTAAGAGCACGAACTGTTCTTCCAGAGGTCCTGAATTCAATTCCCAAGAACCACATGGTGACTCACAGCCATCTGTAATGGGATCTAATGCCCTCTTCTGGTGTGTCTGAAGACTATGTACATAAAATAAATAATTAAATCTTTAAGGAAGCAAATCGAGCAAACCAGGGAGAGAAAAACAGTAAGCCTGTCTCTTTCATGGCCCCTGCTTGAGCTCCTGCCTCCAGGTTGCTGCTCAAGTTCCTATCCCAGCTTCCCTTAATGAGCTGTGGCACTGTACCAACCAAAAAACCCTTTCCTCCGCAAATGGCTTTTAGCTGTGGTGGTTTATCACAACAATAGAAACTAGAACAGTGACTGTGTGTGTGTGTGTGTGTGTGTGTGTGTGTGTGTGTGTGTGTGTGTGTGTTAATGCCTGGGCCAAAGAAAGGCACTGATGTTTTCTGTTGCGGTATCTTGGGAAATATTTGCATCTGTCCTGAGTTCTGTTGGAAATAACGCTCTGGGGATATGGAGTAAATTGTTCTCCCTGCCCCCAACTCTATGTTATCAGCCTGATCCCAACTATGTTTCTGTTAGAAGTAGAATCTTTGGTGAGGATGCTTGAGTGGGATTAGCATCCTTCTGAGAAACATGAGAACTTAACCCTCACTCTCTATACTCCCTGCCACATAAGGTCACACAGCACGAGGACAACTTTCCACGGATGAGGAATGACATCGAATAGCATCCTGATCTTGGGCTTCCCAGGAACCAATGCTTTGAGAAGCAAATCCTTCTTGTTTAAGTCACCCAGTCTATGGTCATTTGTTACAACATCTCCAAGTCCTCTAAAACATTGGATTTAAAAAAAAATGTTTTGCAAATGGCCATTGGAGAAGGGGCAAAGCTTGAGTAACACAAGCTTACAGAATGAGGGTTGCCGTATGGATCTAATACAGCTCCTCTCTGACCAGCCTGCTAATCCAGGCTTTGCTGGATTTGGATCCAGGTCCACTACTTATTAAGCATGGGCTTAATCTGGATAAGGGATCTGGGTCTCCCTCTGCAGCCTGTCTCCTCACCTAGCTTCAAGACCCCCGTGTAGAGATAACCCAAATAAATTCTCAAGCAGGGCATCATCCCACAAGGCTAAACTTGACCACAGCCTGCCCAGTGTTTCAAGCCCAGAAGCTAAGTGGAAGGTGTCTGGTATTCACTTGTCTTTCCATCAGGTCTTTACTGAGAACCATCGGAGAATAGCCAATGCACCCCAACATCCTGGATCACTCAGCATCTTCCTCTACCATTATAATTTCAGTGGGAACTTCCAGTCCTATAGACCAGCGAGAAATGCTGAGTTGGTGACCTCATGGCCACCTAATATCACCCCAGCTTCCCACTATGTGACAACAGCCCTCAGGTAGTGTGTTCCTACCTTCAGGATATGGCACTAAGATGCCGCCATTTTCTCATAGTTCATTCTTTTACCATGTCCGTCTACCTTACATGAGGCTAGACCCTGAGCAACACCCCACCCCCCAAAAAACCCCACTTTCTGAACTCACCTGTTCACAGTCCCTGGCTTTGGCCTTATTATTTCCTGACCTTATGTCCAAACACGATACTACCTTTCTTACATTTTTTCAGTGAGAGCAAGCATTTTCCCAGAGTTCCCCAGTAGCCTCGACCAGTGCCTCTTGGGGCAATAATGGGTCATGTGCTACCCTCGAGTCGATCACTGGCTAGGGCAATGGAGTCACCAGGGCAGGTTTCCCGCTGGGCTTTGCAGTGTCCTGCAGTTGTGGCTATCTTTTTAAAGTTCTGTAAGGTCAAAGTAGTGTGCAGACAATTATTGCCTTTTTCTCTCCTGGGGCAATTTTACAGATACTAGATGATGGGCAGACTAGGTCCATGGTACACAGCCGCCTACCCCACTGTGTACAAAGGCAGATCTGTGAGCTCAGGTGTCTTTTATTAAGTCAGACAATAAAAAGATGGAAGATTGTTTTTCTTTACCGCAAGGCTTTTCTTGTTTTTAACTTTTCTAAAGTATGTTCATAGGCTTGTTTGTATTTAAATTAAATTAATAGTTTTAAGATTTTTCTCATATTTAGAGGCAAATATAGAAAATATGACACATTCCATACGCACTTGAGTTCTTTGGGTTCCTAGTAATTTCCAACACTGTGAAAGGGTTCTAAGATTGCAAGGTTTGAGAATTCACTGCTCATATGAATAGTGTCCACCCACTGGGCTAAGGGCTACATTCACCACAGTGCTAAGGCTTCAGAGGAGGCATAATGTCTGATCAGGTTGTTAGGAGGTCATAGAGGGAGCTGGACATGGTGGCCCAAGCCTTTAATTCCAGCACTCAAGGCACAGAGGCAGATAAATCTCTATGAACTTAAGGCCAGCCTGGTCTACACAGCAAGTTCCAAGCCAGCCAGTGCTACATAGCAAGCTCCTGTCTTGAACAACAGAGAGGGAGGAATAATTGTGAGTAGGAATCATCGAGCAGTGTGATTTTTATTTTTTTAACCAGACTGAGAAATGAGGTGATTTAGCAACTTCATATGTGAGTTTTTTGTGGAGTCGGAGCGTCAAATCTGTTCCTCTGAATTCTAATCAACTGAGTCCGGCTTCAAGCGCCTTCTGCAAAGCTGCATCACTTCCTTGTAGAAGAGCTGAGAGAAGTTGAGAAATCCCAGTGAAGGTGGAGAGAGTCATGTGTGCTCATCAATGCTGGCTACGGTACAACCTGTCCGATCCTTCCAGAAAGCACTTTGGCTGTGTCTGTCAACTTTGTCTGTCACACCCTTTAGCCCAGTCATTTCACTTCTAGGAAACGACACAAAGAAAATTATCACACGTGTGTGTGTGTGGGGGGAGGAGAGCTTACGTAGGAGGTTGTCAAAATGTTATCTTTAATAATGAAAATTTGGAAACAACCTAGGCATCTGATGCCATGAGCCTAGTTAAACAGACCCAAATACAGTGCTGACTCTTGACTGTGGCTTCCCCTCGAAGGGGGAGTGTAGGGAACACTCACGAACCAAGCATGAGTATCTTACCCCAAGAATATATTCCTCTGTTAACCAGAAAAATGATGAAGATAATAATCATGACTGGGGAAAAAAAAAAGCCCTGGCTTGAGGTGATGATTAATTAGCTTTCACTGCCATGCTGACTAGATTTAGAGTCACCTAGAAGAGGGAAGAGGGGAAGACTTGCCACAAATATGGGTGTTAGCATGCCACAGGCTGGGGGACAGAACGGAATGATGGGGGAGAAAGGCTATGCCATCCTCTTCCTCTGCTTCCTCACCCCAGGGTGGAAATTGCCTCACCAAACCTTCCCCACCATGATGGACCAAGTATGGCTGCATGCAACTGTAACCCCAGCACTATGGGAGGGGGCTGTGCCTATTTCAGGTGGATTCAGTACGTCACAGGCTAGCCAGTCTATCCCCAGGTTCAGGGAGAGATCCTTCCTCAAAACAGAAGGAGAATGGGGCTGGAGAGATGGCTTCATGGTTCAGAGCACTTGCTGCTCTTACAGAGGACCCTTTCTGATCTTCTCAGGCCCCGGGCATGCACACGACTCTCTCTCTCTCTCTCTCTCTCTCTCTCTCTCTCTCTCTCTCTCTCTCTCTCTCTCTCTCTCTTTCTCTCTCTCTCACACACACACACACACACACACACATACACACACACACACACACACACACACACACACACACACACACACACAGAGGCCAAACACTCACATACATAAAATAATCAAATAAAATATGAACGCGTCAATAGGGTGGAAACCAATGGAGGAACAGCAAATGTCAGCCTCTGCCTTCAAGTCTCATACTCGTGGGTATGTGTGACACCCATGAATAGGACCACATGCAATCCTAAATACCAATACAGAGTTAATGAAGTGACCTTCAATGAAATAGCCTTATTAGCTTCTCTAAAGCCATGTTTGTGGACTCTGCCCTCTAGCCTCATGACCAGGTCCTATTCCACATCTTGCTTGAGACTGTCAACAGGAGCCTCAAAAGTTTGGATACTTCCACAGCCTTCTTTCTGGGTCCCTGCCTCCCAGCTTCAGAATAGCTCTGTGAAATTGATACCATCTCAAGGCAATATTCCTATACCAACCTTTAGAGTTCTCAAATTACTGGAATGAGCCACCAGGCTGGGATTGGATTTTTTATAACCAAATTTACAGGAGTGCATGGTGATGGGTGACCTTAAAACACTGTACGTGGGGTTGGAGAGATGGCTCAGTGATTAAGAGCACCAACTGCTCTTCCAGAGGTCCTGAGTTCAATTCCCAGCAACCACATGGTGGCTCACAACCACCTGTAATGGGATCTGGTGCCCTCTTCTGGTGTGTCTGAAGACATCTACAGTGTACTCATATAAATAAAATAAATAAATCTTTAAAAAAAAACACTGTACGTGTAGGACCGGTCTTTTTCAGTGACTTTGAATTGTGACTAGCATGGCAGGGTACAAAGAGAAGCATGCTAAAGAACACGGGAGAAGAAAGCTGTTGGCAGGCTGGAGATTTGGCTCAGCAGTTGGGAGCACTTCTTGCTCTTGCAGAGGACCCAGGTTCATTTCCCATCCGTGGCAGACCCCAGCAGAGGTCACTATCCCAGCATCAAGAAATAAATGGCATCTGGTGTCCTCCAGCCTTGACGGCAACAACATTGAGGAGAGAGGTGGATCAAGCTGTTTGGGAAGGAGAGTCACAAAATCGAGTATAAGAGAACACAGGCCTCAAAGACTGGTCCTAGAGCAGAATGTAGGCCTGCCCTGGACCCAGTGGAAGGCCGTGTGTGCTGGCCACTCAGTCATGCCCTTCTATGGAGAGTATAAGGTTGACCAGGTGACATTCCTGTTTGAGTAGAAGACTGATAACCGAAGCTCCTGAAGACACACCCATAGAGTCTAAATGGGCGTTCTGAATCCCTAGGGCACCACAGTGGAGCCATGACAGTCTCTCACCAAGCTTGGACACCTTGTCTTGTGTTTAGGGCTAAAATTATACTTTCAATGAATTCTTTCTAATACCAGAAGGTAAACTCAGACTGATGGAGTCTCAACGAATTGCTGTCCCCCTGCCTTTGACTCTGGAGCCATCCACCCTGTCGAGAAAGGCAGGGAACTTCTTGCTTGCTAAATCAAGTGTCCTCTCTAGATGCACTCTCCAGATGGTGCCTTAACAATGCAGGAAAATGAAGTACAGGCAGGAGGAATTACAGCAGACCCAGGTCCTCACAGAGCCCTCCAGGGACCGGTACCAGGTAAGATGGTGCTATTAGTAGTCTTCGTCTACTTAAATTTGTTTCACCACCCATAGCCAGACATTTTGGCAGACTTATCAGACTGCAAGGCACATAACTAAAGAGGCAATAGTTTTTAAACCAAAGCTCTTTTTTGTTGTTTTATTTTGAGATAGAGCTGACAAAGAAGACTAGGTTGGGCTGTAACTTAGAGAGATCAGCCTGCCCCTGCCTTCCCAGTGCTGGAATTAAAGGTGTATGCTACCATGCCCAGTCAAATGCTTTTTTAAATAGAATTTTTTTCATAACATATTTTGATTATAGTCTTTCCCCTCCCCCAATAAAAATTCCATTTCTGGTTCATATCCTCTGTGTCCTATCATTCTCCTGAAACTCTTTATTCTTCCTCCTGGACAATGGGCTCTTTCTAGTTCCCCAGATCCTGCAGATCCAAGCCAAACACACAAATCTAAAGCCTCAACAGTGAGCTCCACATATGAATCTAAATACGGCATCTATCTTTCTGGAGCTGGGCTACCTCACTCAATATATGTTTCCAGCCCCGTCTACTTAGCTGCAAATCTCATTGCTCCATTTGTATTCACAGCTGTACAAAGTCCCACTGTGTGTACACAACCACATTTGCACTAGCCCCTCACCAGCTGATGGGCATCTAGACCGTCTCGGTGTCCTAGCTCTTGTGAATAGAGCAGCTGTCCATATGGATGGCTACGTGTCTCTGGAGTAGGAGTTAGTGTCCTTTGGGTGTGTGCCCAGCAGTGGTAAAGCTGGGTCACAGGATTAAGCACAATCTCACTGCTCCTGGGTGATGTAGAGGTCCTTATTGCCAGACTTCCAGAGTCCCCTGGAACTTTGAGCATGCCCCTGTTATACACAACCATTCTTAGCATAGTCTCCTCATTAGAGGTTGTAAGTTCCCTGAAATCAAGCACGATGTCTTTTTACCCACGCATTCCCCAATTTAGTAGTGTCTTGTGAGTGTCCAAACACTTTTCAGAGACGGCTGGATGTTGTCGTGACGGCTCATCTTGGTTAAAAAAAGAATCTCAATGGAAGAATTGTCTCTGTCCTATTGGCCGGTGGGCGTATCTGTGAGGCATTTTCTTGATTGCTGGTTGATATAGGAGCGCCCGGCCCAGTATGGTAGGTACCATTCCTAGGCAGAATACGAGTCTGGGTGCAAATGTTCTTCCATGAATGTCTAAGCTTGAATTCCTAACCTGATTTCCTTCAGTGATAGGCTATGGCCTGGAAATAAACTATTCTCCCCCACAGTGCCCTCTCCCCAACACACACACACATTGCTTTTGGATAGAGTGGCTTATCGTCCAACAGAAAGCAAACTAGAACATATGTTTTTACAAACTGTAAAGAATGGAAGTGCTGGAGAGGTACAATAAGCCAGATATGTGACATATATGGTTGATATCCTATCCTCATTTTATAGACTCATTGCCTAATTTGAAATGACCAGGAAGATTTTCCTGACCAAAGGAGAAGGTAAGGTAAGTTTGAAACCCTCAGATAGATTAGCTTTAGAGCTGGAAACCTATACCATATGTTCTCCCAGGAGAAGCTGATACACCCTTTTCCATCAAGATTTCACAGCTCTGATGCACAGAACACCAGTGAACTGGGCACAACTTATTGTCCATGGTATCTCGATCCATCCCATAGCTTGTTTTAAGTCTTCGTGTTCTCTTGCATTAAAAAAATTAAGATAAAATAGTAGGATTACGGCCCTCACCTTCTCATGGAGCTGTTAAGAAGTCAGGTGTGATCATGTAACTTTGATCTGGAAGCTATCAAGGCATGCAAGGTGGCCACACAGTTGCCATGAAGTTACAGAGGATGGCCGCAGTCTTCAGAGGTGGGGCCCAGACAATGGTGGAGAATGTGTGCTGCCAGTGCCTTGGCTGAGGGATGTGGGGGAAAGGAGGGTAGGAGGGTAAGGTTAGGGAATGTCCGTAGGGAAAAATCTCACTTTGTGTAGTCAAATGGAAAGCAAACAACCCTGTGTTTTCCGGGAGAAAATGAGAAGAAGAAGGAGGAGGAGGAGGAGGAGGGGGAGGAGGAGCAGGAGCAGGGGCAGGGGCAGGGGCAGGGGCAGCACCAGCCACAAACAGCTAAGGCGCACCTCAGTGCTTGCTAAAAACATGGTAATGGAAGAGAAAATGAAGACCTCCTGAAATGTAAAGTCACTGGAGACAAAGACTAAACTGCCTTCAAGTGTGCACTGCTCAGATGCCGAGCAGTATCTCGCCTATGCCCCTTAGACTAATATTGGTTGTGTACAACAGGGGTGTGTTCAAAGGGCTCTGGAAGTCTGGCGCGATAAGCGTCTTTCCCCATACCACTGAGGAGCGAGCAGTGAGATTGTGCTTAATCTTGTGACCCCCCCTTTACCACTGCTGGGCACATGCCCAAAGGACACTAGTTCCTACTCCAGAGACACGTAGCCATCCATATGGACAGCTGCTCTATTCACAAGAGCTAGGACACCGAGACAGTCTAGATGCCCATCAGCTGGTGAGGGGCTAGTGCAAATGTGGTGTGTACACACAGTGGGACTTTGTACAGCTGTGAATACAAATGGAGCAATGAGATTTGCAGCTAAGTAGACGGGGCTGGAAACATATATTGAGTGAGGTAACCTTTGTACCTGGGAAGAAACACCCTTACTTAACACTATAGGTAGACACTACCACGCTATGATTTGAGTGGGAAATGTCCCCCACAAGCTCGTGTGGTTGAACACTTGGTTCCCAGGTGGTGGCAGCATTTGGAAGAGGCTATTTAAGCTCTAGAAGGTGGGTTCTAACAGGAGAAATTTCCGGGTTTGGGTGCTGGATATGATAGGTACAGTGATTGTGCGGTCTAGTCCCAGACTCTGTGTCCTTGACCCAAATGTGAGCAAGCTCTGTCCACCACCCCCTTGAGCAGCTTCCGCTACCTACCGCGCCTCATCCAGCACAAGGGTCTACATTCCCTGCAAAAGTGAGCGAGAATAAACTCTCCTCTCTTGGACGTTTTATTGTAGCAACAAGATGCAAGATGCAACTGGTACTCTAAACCCTGAGAAAGGCTCACGTGGTCACAGTGCAACACAGGCCGACCAGTGCAGCTAGACTGGGAACCCAGGTTTATAGTCAGTTTTTTTCTTCAGTCTCAAACTAAAAGAGAATCCATCCTTTCACTTAGATTTTTTTTTTTTAAGATTTTTATCTTTGGGCTGGAGAGGTGGCTCATGGGTAAGAGCACTGACTGCTCTTCCGAAGGTCCTGAGTTCAAATCCTAGCAACCACATGGTGGCTCACAACCATCCGTAATGAGATCTGACGCCCTCTTCTGGCATGTCTGAAGACAGCTACAGTGTACTTACATATAATAAATAAATAAATCTTTTAAAAAAAGATTTTTATCTTTAGTTTTAATTATGTGTATCTATGTGTTTATCCTCCTGAATGAAGCAGAAAGCCAAAAGAGGGTGTCAAATCCCTGGACTGGAGTTATGGGCAGATGTGATCAGTCCAATCATGGATGCTAAAGACCTGATTTTGGTCCCGTTGGAAGAGCGGTTTCCAGCAAGCTGATGCTGGATGTGATAAGATAACCACCGAGCAATCCCCACCTCCAGCCCTAACTGGGTACTTCAGTAATTTGACTTGCCTGGTGCAGGAAGAATTTCATTTCTGACCAAGATTTTCTGGCCCCAAAGCTCCCATTCAGCTACAGGATAAGGCTAACTCTCTGCTCTGCTAAGGACAAAAGATTCTCACCAGGGAAGGGCTCTGTCGCAGCAGGGAGCTTTTCGGACTCGCCCTTACAATCCAGCTCTTCCAACCTCGTTGCAGGAGCGTCCTGCCTGTCCCCCACCCCCCACATCTCAGTAGTTCTGACCTCTAGCAAGCTGAAGGGATGCCTGCCCCCGGAAGCCCCAACATCCTGCATTCTGCTGAACCCTCAACCCATTCGGCTGCCTGTCCCAACCGAAACATGGACAGCTTGAGCTGACGGGCTGGGGCGGAATTACCGGCCCCTGGGCTAGAAATAGCCCTCCCTCCGAGAAGCGTGCAGTGGCTACGTGTCCACAGGGCGGGAAAGGAGTCCCAAGACCCCAAGATAACATGAGTCCGGATATGTAACGTCCTGACTGTGGGTGGGCTAGCTCAGGTCACCGGTTCCGAAGAGGTGAGTGGGAACCATGGGAACCAGGATATCGGCTCCCGTACGTGGTTTCGTGACAAGCCCAGGCATCCTGAAAGGGTGGGCTGGGTCCCACGGGTGGCCTCCGAGCACTTATCTGATGAAATAGCCTATGTGAGCACAACACACACACACACACACACACACACACACACACACACACGGTTCCTCTGCAGTCTCAAGCTTAAGCTTCTGTTGTTGCCTCCCTACACAGTTCCTAGTCTTGGAAGTATGTTTGTCTTCCCTGTGTAAAAGAAAAGAAGTCAGGGATATGTTTGGTGGAGGTGTGGTATGGTGTTGGGGAAGGGAATGCCTCTGCAGGCCGGTGCTGAGGCATCCCTTTCCCCTGAGGGACCAGCCACAGGATGGTATAGAATAGAATAGAGTTTATCCAGGGCATGGGGAGGGGGGAGTTGAGGGAGGAGAGACAGAGACAGAGGAGAGAGAGAGAGAGAGAGAGAGAGAGAGAGAGAGAGAGAGAGAGAGAGAGAGAGAGAGAGAGAGACTAGAGAGAGAGACAGAGAACCGTCCATCGTCTCCATTCCCATGGGAAGCAGGTGAGTTGACCAGAGGCGAGCTGTGTAGCTTACCTAACATGTTTAAGGGAAACAAGGCCGAACACAGACAGGCAGCAGACACACATGGAAGGGTTTGTGGGCGACTTATTCATGTCTTGCTCTGCAGGAATGAGAGGCACACGGTGAATATGTGCTGCTGTAACTATTAAAAAGAAGATACAGGCTTGGTGGTGCATGCCTGAAATCCTGAGGCATTTGGAGACTGTGCATTTGAAGCTACACAGAGGGAGTTCAAAGCCAGGCTCTTACCAGCACAGCAAGACTTTGAGGGAAAGAGGAGAAAGAGGAAGAGAAAGAGAGGGAGGAGGGGAAATTCATCCTGACCTGGAATGATGGTCAAAATACACTTATACCAAATATAGTGTGTACTTAAATGTGTATGGATGGATATATACCTGCTTACAATATAACATAATATATAGAGATATATGTCACTGTCCTCCAGGTCTCCATCTGACTATTTTTCCCCCTTCCCTTTCCCCCTCTTGCTCCGGGCTGATGCTCACTCAGGCTCTCACTCACTCCAGCCCATAGGTTCTTTATTTTCTCATCACGGATGGTTGTGAGCCACCATGTGGTTGCTGGGATTTGAACTCATGACCTCCAGAAGAGCAGTCGGTGCTCTTAAACACTAAACCATCTCACCAGCCCTCCATCTGACTTTTAATAACATCTCACCTCCAGAAGCTATGGGAAAATTTTCACTTTCTATCTCAGAGATTCTTTATTGATTTGCTTTCGAATAAATTCCAACTGAAAATGGTGCTTTTTAAAAAATTTCCCTTTTGTCCCTATGATAGAGAATATGTGCGTGTATCAGGAGCCAGAAAGCTCTTGGAAAAGTTCCACAAACAGCTCCCAGTCCCAGCTGACAGGGCTGTACTAAGTGTAAGCAGATGATCAATAATTAGATATTGTCAATAAGAAGAACTGGAAAATGCAAAATATGTCCCACCTGGGGAACTGCAAGCTCCTTGGTGGTCAAGACTGTGCCCTTCGTTCACGGACCTCTCTAAAGTGTTGATTGACACATTAGTCTGCTTGGATAGAGACCTGTGTGTTGAGTTGATTTGGTAGTAGTTTGTGGTTTTAGGGATGAGGCTCCAGTTCTTGTACATGATGGGCAGGTACTTGGCCGCTGAGCTGCCTCCTAGGCCAAGAGGCATGAATTTACTGTCAAGTGGATGAGACCCGTGAATGGCATCTGCAGGAGGGTTTTGGCATCTCCCTTGAGAACGTCAAGGACTCCAGGAGCGAGCATTTGTCCAAGACGGCTAAGTTGTCCGTCTGCCTGGATTCAGGGGCCGAGCGTGCTAATTGCTGAAGCAGTGGAGTGTCATGAATCTTATGTTTGAAAAATAACCACAAGGAAATGACACGCACGGACTGTCAAGTCCTCTTATCGGTGCTTGAGGCCTTTAGACAGATGTTCAAGAACAAAAGAAGACCGAGAGCCACCGCAGATCACACCTCTCTAGGGATTTACGCTGTCCTGATGCTCCCAGTATCTTCCATCACGGCCTATTGACAGTCAAGCGAATGCGGTCATCGGTTAGATTGTTGTAAAGTCTTTACACTGAGAGGACAAGACCCAGTCTGAGAAGAACAAGTCGAAGGTGAAGGGGAGTGAGGACCAAAAGAGAGCATCATAGGATATGTCTTAGCTAGGGTTTTTATTGCTGTAATAGAAGAAACTGTGACTTGAGGAAGACTTATTTCATCTTACACGGCCACATCACAGTCGGTCATCAAATGAAGTCAGGGTAGGAATCTGGATGCAGAAACTGAAGCAGAAGCCATGGAGAAACTGCCTTGTTCCTCATGACTCACTCAGCCTGTTTCCTTCTACACCTCAGGACCACTTGCCCAGAGGTAGCATACCCTGCCTGTTGGCTCTGCCCTCCCCCACCAGTCTTCATTCAAGAAAATGACTTGCCTATAGGCAATCTGATGAAGGTTCCTCCTCCTCCTCCTTTTTAAAATTTATTTATTTTATAAATGTGAGTACACTGTCGCTGTCTTTAGACACACCAGAAGAGGGCATCAGATCCCATTACAGATGGTGGTAAGCCACCATGTGGGTGCTGGGAATTGAACTCAGGACCTCTAGAAGAGCAGTCGGTGCTCTTACCCGCTGAGCCATCTCTCCAGTACCTGAAGGCATTTTCTTAATTGAGGTTCCTCTTCCCAAATAACTTTAACTTGTGCCAAGTTGACAAACAAAAAAACAAAAACAAAAACAAAAACAAAAAAAACCCCTAGTAGTTTGTAGAGGGGGTAAAGGAGACTGAATATGGCCAGATACAATGATATAGGAATGAAGGTATCATAATGACATTATTTTTTTACTCTAAGAAGTTATTTTAGAAGTGGCTAGCATGATATACATGCTCATTTTAAAAACAGTCAGGTGAGGTAACTCTGACAGAGGTGGATGAGTTCCTGTGGACATGTTTGTTCTTGTGTGACGAGAAGGCCTATCTACCTGGCTCGGTGGTCCCCATCCTACTAGGCTTACACAGAATGTCTGCAGGTTAGCAGGACCCTCTGGTGACAACAGTGTCAGTCAAGATCGTTACGGTTTCAATGGCCTGGATGATTCTTACAATGACTTCTTTTCCCCTAGATCTCTTAATCTAAGAGGATCCTATGTCCTGGGAAGTCTATTGGTCCTCGGATGGACAGCATCTGCAGCAGTGGGCTACTCTCAAGCTCTGAGAAGCACCTAGAGTGAGCACCTGGCAGAGCCCATGACTGAAGATGGTCAGAGCGCTCTCGACGAAGACTGTGCTGCAACTGTCTTTTTCTTTTGTAGCTGCAATAAGGGATGGCATTGTTTCTGTGAACTTCTTGAGATTTCACTTTCAAACTTGCTTTTGCCTCCTGTGTTGCCCACTCTTATCTACAGTATATTTGGGGAAATGATTATACCGAAGAGATGCAAGAAGTGTTTTCATTTGGCCTAAGCGAGAACATTCCACTCATTCTGTGACTGCAACCAGGATTTTTGTATGTGATGGTTTCTGACCTGGTAGGGAAACTGAGATTTCTGCATTTAAATATTTTAGTTTTGATAGGGTTCAAGGTATATTGACACTGTCTTTTGGCCTCTGCAGGCACCTGCATGTATACCGTGTACATGCACACACCCAGGTACTTAAATCACATACAAAATAAAAAATAAACGTTTTCTAAATTTAATGTTAAGAATACCTCAAATACACATGACTGATGGGGGAAAAAAAAACAACTTAAAGATAGCGTCATTATCTCTATTCATATTTGAAGCCTGGATCTGTGAGTGTGATGGCAGAGCTTTCAACAAAGGCCACCACACATCTCCCTAGCAAATGCTCCCAGACCCCAACACTTCCAGGGCAGGATAGAGATGAGACCAGCCTTGCTGTCACACCCCAGCATCTACTGGGAATCAACATTTGAGACATCCTAAAAAAAGAAAAAAAACCCACAATACTGAGGTTCCTTCTTGTGTCTGGTGTCTTTGAGCTTCACTTTGAGCTCAGAGGCTCACACCAGTTCTCAGATTCTGAACAGTGACGGTGCAGTGCCCTCTAGATGCAAGGACTCAAAACCAATATCCCTGAAGGGTGCTTCCAAGGCTCATCCTTTGGAGCCTTAGAGACCACACATGGACTCTAGGGAAGGGCTGTGTGCCTGAGCCTGCAGTTAAGTGGGGGAGTTCTAGAAGGCAATAGGACATGGAGCAAGTCCATAAAGGGAGCCTTGGTTTCTCTGTGCTAAACCTAGTGCATGCCAGGATGTACAGCCCATTGTTAATAAACACTGGACTATCCAAATATCCCAAGTTCTTTTCAACAGAGCACAGATAATGGATAGCCCCATCCTGACCTCTTCTGGTTCAGCAGGGATGAAATCAGATCAATTCTAGAATGTTTGGGTTTTAAAGTTCTTCTGGGAACTCCACAGGGTCCTCCAGCATGATGTGCTCCCGGGAGCTGAAAATGTTGCCTCTAACCTGTTCCAGTGAATAAACTTCATCTTCGTTCTCAACATTTCCATACTACAAAGTGCAAGGGACTAGTCAGAGAGCCTTGCAATCGCCAAGTGTGGAACATGTCTCTCACACCCTGCAGAAACAAGGCTACTGCCTTCAGGTCCAGCTGCTGAGTATCTGAGCATCGAGTTGAAGGAAAGTCTGTAGAAATCACTTCCTCCAAAGACAAGTGGAAAGAGCCAAAGGCCTGCTCTCCAGGAACGTAGCCAGCGATGGCGGGTGACAGCCTTTCCAATCATTCTGGCAAAGCTTATTTAACTTGCCTGTTCCGTCAAAGCTGGAGAATTGCATCATTCCTCTGACCCTTGATTTTGAAAATTCCCTTAAGAATTCATCCTCTTCTTGCTAACTGGGCTCCTGTGGAGTCCAGGAGTGAGCAAGGCCTTTCTTAGTAGTATTGGAAGGCTTGAAAATATTTGTTCTGTTCTTCATTCCCCAAATCCCCTCCTTCTCACTCCTCTTCTCAGGGAAGAGTCTCCTACCGTGAACTGTCTCACAGGAACTTCCCAGCCCATGCCATTCTTAACCAGAAGAGGAAACACGGAGTTATCAATCAGGAAATGTTTCTGAGAATTTTGCATTTCAATTCTGAAAGCCAGTTATTCCTTCAATTCGCTAAGGGTGGTCTACTATATTTATGAACTATTTTGTGGCTGCCGCTATTGTTGTTGTTGGGGTTTTGTTGGGGTTTTCCTTTTTTAGATTTTCTTTATTGATAATTTCATACATGTACATGATCATCTGTGGAGTAGCCTCCATCAGCCTCCTCACGCTCCCCCATCTCCCTCAACATGCATTCTTCCAACTTAATGTCTTATCTGTTCCCTTGACAACCCATCGTGACCAGTTAGTGTTGTCCATGCATGTATGGATGGGAGACAATCACTGGAACACTGAAAACCCACCAGTGACCACATCCTCAAAAACAAAAACAAACCTTTCCTTCCCCCAGCAACAATTTTCTGCCAACAGCTCCTCAGTAAGGGGTAGGGGTCTGGAAATCTTCTATTCTGTCTATGGGGTGGGGCAGTGGTGGTTGGTTTGACCTTGTACAGGCAACCACAGTTGCTAGGAGTTTGTGAGAGGAATAGCTGCATCTGGTCTAGAAGACAGCATTTCACGGCACTCCTCCCCACCCTCCAGCTCTTGCCATCTCTCCACTGTTTCCTCTGTGGTGCTCTCCGTGCTTTGCCTTGGTGCGCGATGCTCTCCGTGCCTTGGTGCAGGTAGGTGTTGATATAGATGTCCAGTTTAGGGCTGAGCACTCAGACTTTCATTCTCAACACATTGAACAGTAATGTCTCTGCATCCACTGCTACCCACTGCACAATAACACTTCTCTGTCTTAGTCAGGGTTTCTGTTCCTGCACAAAACATCATGGCCAAAGGAAGTTGGGACTGGAACTCAAGCAGGTCAGGAAGCAGGAGCTGATGCAGAGGTCATGGAGGGATGTTCCTTACTGGCTTGCTTCCCCTGGCTTGCTCAGCTTGCTTTCTTATGGAACCCAAGACTGCCAGCCCAGGGATGGCACCACCCACAAGGGGCCCTCCCCCCTTGATCACTAATTGAGAAAATGCCTTACAGCTGGATCTCATGGAGGCCCTTCCCCAACTGAAGCTCCCTTCTCTGTGATAACTCCAGCCTGTGTCAAGTTGACACACAAAACCAGTCACGGCTGAGGGCAGCCCAAGTCTGATAGCACCAGGAGCTGAAGGCATTCATTAAGCTTTTGGAATAGGGTCTTGTATGGCCCAAGCTGAACACAGATTTCCTTCATAGCTGATAATGACCTTGAACTCCTGATCTTCCTGCCTCTATTTGCAAAATGCTGGGTTACACACATGTGCTACCACTCTCCCTCGTGTCCATTAAATATTAATGATAGTCTATTAAATAAGACTCAGACTTAAGCAATTAAATGTCAGGCAACTTTTATCTAACCTTGGAGTGACAAGCACATATTCCCTAAAGATATATCCTGGGAGAGAGCTCAGTTTACTAAGAAAAAAGTGATGTCTCTGCTGCCTAGTCTTTCTTATTAAGGGGTAGGTCACATAACTCTGGCTCTCATGGGCTATGGGAAGTTTAATGTGTCATTGAAAGGGCTTAGGAGATCCAGAGTCTAGGCTGGTCACCACTACCCTCTGTGTGCATTGGTCACCTATACTTAGGCAAGTTACATAGACCCTTCCCATTGGTTTCCATATGCACATAAAGGAAATATGTAATAGCCTCCTTACAGGGTTATTAAATGAGCTAGCACAAAAAAATAGGGTATTAGGAGGACTGGTGGTCTCCAGTGAGCATCAGCTGTGACTGACTCATCCTGGAGAAGCACCCTAGGCATTGATAGACTTCGTTCTAACTCTACTGGGTATGACTCTGTGACTTCGGCATTGCAAATTCTAGCTTCTCTATTCCTTCATGTGTAACATCAAAGTGCTAGCACTGGGGAGAGAGCTCAGTTAGCAAAGCACTGGCCACATAAGCGTGAGGACTTGAGGTGATGTCCAGGACCCACTTACAAACTTGTAATCTCAATGGGGGGGGGGGAGTGCGGGGTGGGGGAGGGAGGAGAAACAGGAGGATCCCAGGAGCTTGCTAGCCAGCTGGCCTAATTGGAAAATACTAGGTCCCAGTTAGAGATCGTGTCTCAAAAAAAAAAAAAAAAAGTGGCATCTCCAGAGGAGAGACCCTGAGGTTGACTGCTGATCTTTACTTGAACACACATACATACACACGTGAACACTCCCAGAAATAGCAACAAACACACACACACACATACACACCATACTTCATACCACCAACATCCCCCATACACCACACACACACATACACATATACACACCACACTTCATAACACCAACATCCCCCATATACCACATACACACACACATACACACACACACATACACATATACACACCACACTTCATACCACCAACATCCCCCATACACCACACACACATACACACACATACACACCACACTTCATACCACCAACATCCCCCATACACCACACACACATACACACACATACACACCACACTTCATACCACCAACATCCCCCATACTCCACACACACACATGCACACCACACTTCATACCACCAACATCCCCCATACACCACACACACACACATACACATATACACACCACACTTCATAACACCAACATCCCCCATACACCACACACACACATACACACCACACTTCATACCACCAACATCCCCCATACACCACATACACACATACACACACACCCCACACTTCATACCACCAACATCCCCCATATACCACACACACACACACACACACACTTTTTTTTGAGGGCCAGCCTTAGTGAACACATCTTTAACTGCAGCAATCAGGAGACAGAAGCAGGCAGAGCTCTGTGAGTTTGAGGCCACTTAGGGCTACAGAGTGAGACCCTGTCTTGGTAAACAAGTAAATTAATAATAAATACATATTTTAAATATGAATAGCACAGTGTGCCTGTCTTATAGAGTTGCAGTGAAGTTCAAAGACCTGACAGATGAGAAAACACGCTGTAAAGGACAGAGGCCTGGACCCAACCGGAGCTGGAGGTGGAACGGGCCATCTCCACTTGCCTCAGCCCCGTGCAAGCATCTCTGTGCTTTACACGATGGCTACTCATCTTCATCTGCTTCCTCCACTGGTTTGTCACATCTGGCTTTCTCCTTCATCAGCTTCGATGTCTACCTTTCTTTCGGGACACCCTTCCATTGTAGGAACTCCGTGAGTCAGCAATACTCCTTCTGTGACCATACATTGCTGATATCTGTTCCAGCAGTCTGCCCTCCAATGGACTGAGTGTGTTCTGCCTTGACCTCCTATCCCACATTCCACACCCCTGCATCAGATGCACCTCCGCAGAGGATGTACACAGTGCAACTTCTGCAGCGAGGCATCCACTCACACAAGGTCCCAGGGTGTGGACACCACTGGCCGGCGGGGGAGGTGCCCAGTCCTGTAGCTCCTGGATGCTTCCTGCCCTCTGACCTCTCTGATCATCCAGCAGTCCTCCAAATGAATCTCCTTCCTATTGGCAAAGCCATAATTGCCAGTTTAGTTCCCCGCTGCATCCAAATAAGGGAAACTGAGAAACCAGATCTTGCCATTTTTGCTGACCTCAAGACCTTGTTTTCTTTCTTCTTGTCTTGAGGTCTTTGCAAATGGTAATAGGGTGTGTTTGTGTATGGGGTATGTGTATGGGGGGGGGTTCTCATTTGCCTGGCAGCATCACATATGTCCATATATCAAAACACCTCCCTAATGCAGCAGCCAGGAGTAGCTCCAAGCACATACTTGGCAGCTGGAGGTAAAGGGATTAAGCAACCCAAAACAAGTACACTGAAGGGAGATGAGTTAGCGAGGAGGCGGCTTTCTGGTTTTCTGGGTTGTTTTTTTTTTTTTTGGTTTTTTTGTTTGTTTGTTTGTTTTGTTTTGTTTTGTTTTGTTTCAGTACTGCCGGCTGCCTTCACATTTCCTGATGGAAGTGGGACAGGTCAACGGATGACCCAGGGTCACAGATAACTTGTGCCCACACATCATTCACTTATGGGAGCACTGGCTTGAAATTGAGGGGTGTGTGCGTGCACGTATGTGTGTGCCTGGAACTGATGCGCCTTCCGCAAGCCTAAGAAGTTTGGGCTTTTTCTTCTGAATGGGTGATTACAACACAGAGGATGTGGCGGCATTGTTTGCCCTGCTTGATGTCACACCACCACCCTTTAAAAGTCCCAGGGTGAAAAAGGAGGGAATCTAGCCCAGGATCTCCCCGCCTCAGTTCTCAGCTTCTTCCTAGGAAGAAGAGAGAAAGGCCAGCAAGGTCCCAGCCTGTCTGGGAGTGTCAGATTTCAAGCTCAGGCACTAGCCACTCAGCGCTGGGCAATGCTGGGGCCCTGCCTCAGACTCCTGGTGGGTGCTCTGTGCACTGTCTGCAGCCTGGGCACTGCTAGAGCCTACCCAGACACTTCCCCACTGCTTGGCTCCAACTGGGGAAGCCTGACCCACCTGTACACGGCTACAGCCAGGAACAGCTATCACCTACAGATCCACAGGGACGGTCATGTAGATGGCACACCCCATCAGACCATCTACAGTGAGTATGGGTTCCAGGTTGGGAAGAGGGGAAACTCTCTGCTGTTCACCTACAGAGGTATTGGGGAAGCCTTGGGCTAGATAAATTGTCTAGCTTTTTGTGTGCATAGGTGTGTGTGTGTGTGTGTGTGTGTGTGTGTGTGTGTGTGTATGTATGTAACCTAAGAGAAAGATGTTTTTTTCTTCCTCTTTATTTGACTTACAGGTTTTTCTCAACCTGAATAATTGCTATTCTAACCCATTTCCAATAATAAAAGGCAATCTTCTTTCCTTCTGTCCAAGAATTGGAGGGAAAGATGGACAGAAAGACAAGGGCTCAAAGAGAAGAATAACCCAGACAGAACTTAACTGGGAGAGACTAGTCAGGGTTACATTGTGAGACTGCTTCAAAACCAAACCAAACCTTCTCAAGAGACATTATGTTAAAGACAGACCTTGCCAAGATGCATTGTCTGACTGAATGCATCCACTCAGCAGGTATGCAGGGTACTTCAGAAGCAGCCTGGGTGGTTGGTGGTGCTTCTCTGAGAAGCTGAAATGTGTTTAGTTGCTAACAAAACTGATTAGCTGGTGGTGAACTTACTGGTGATGTGAGACAATTGGAATATTCTAAAGGATGGAGTCTATGGAAAATTGGATCACAAGCCATACCTGTCAGTTGACTAGATGTATTCAACTGAGACCCCCTTCCAGCATAAGGAGTAATGCATAGGAAACGGAGTGGCAGAGAGATGGGTACTGGGTAAGACACATGTTCTATATTACAGACGTGTAATATGGGGCTGGAGATGTGGCTCAGCAGCCAAGAGCACTTGCCGCTCTTACAGAGGGGTCCAGGTTCAGTCCAGCACCCAAGTGGCAGCTTACAGTGATCTATAACTCCAGTCCCAGGCCCTCTTCGGACCTCCGATGGCACCGAACAGATATGGTACACAGAAATACAAGCAGACAAGACAACCATACACACAAAACAAAACAAAACTGCAAATGGTTACTCCGAGAGGACACAGAAGATGCCGCTTGGCTCCGTCGTGCCATGTAAAGCGCTGGGCAGTGGCGGTTTACACTTCACTAAAGAACTTTCTGTAAGGATTATGATCGCCTCTGTGCTGTTGTAATAGGTGCACCTGTTTCTTGGATGTGGCCTTGCTGTGCCAACAACCTTCTCTCTGCTAGAAACCAACAGACCTTAAACCTAGCAGTCAGGTACAGGCACATGCAAAGCCAGCAGCTTACAGCTGCCCACAGGCTACACTGACAGGAGATGGGAGGGAGGGAGGAAGGGAGGGAGGGAGGGAGGGAGAAGGAGGAGGAGGAGGAGGAGGAGGAGGAAGAAGACTCTCTCCAAATACAAGGCATGCTCCAAAACTCAGGGGTTTAAAGGGGCCATGGAAGTCAGGTTTGAACCTGATGAGGAGAATCTGGAGTAAATCTAGGTGTACTTCATGGGTCCCCAGAACTGCTTGCGCTCTGTGGAACAGGACCTACAAGGTGCCTGACCCCACACAACACTCCGTCACTGGAAATGTGACATAGTTCTTCATAGACCTCTTGTCTCCCAGTGAATTATCAAACTCTTAGGAAACACCATTGTATCCCTCTCCCTGGAAGACAGCCCCGACTTCCGTTGCAAGACTACATGCGATTTCAAGTGCTGGACAGTAGATAAGGGTGAACTATTTTGGTTCTAGAGGCTGGAAATTTGCTTCTAATTAGAGAATACACATACAACTTTCCTAGAATCACAGAATCTCTTTGTTGAAAGGTGGCCTCTCTGCAGTCAGTCTGGAACGGTCCAGGCTCAGGTAGGGAGGATGTATGAGGTCAGTCTACATGGAAAGCAGTCTAAGCTGGGCAGTGGTGGCACACGCCTTTAATCCCAGCACTTGGGAGGCAGAGGCAGGCAGATTTCTGAGTTCGAGGCCAGCCTGGTTTACAGAGTGAGTTTCAGGACAGCCAGGGCTATACAGAGAAACCCTGTCTCAAAAAACCAGAAAGAAAGAAAGAAAGAAAGAAAGAAAGAAAGAAAGAAAGAAAGAAAGAAAGAAAGAAAGAAAGAAAGAAAGAAAGAAAGAAAGAAAGAAAGAGAAATCAGACATCAGGACTGGAGGATGCTGGGAGCAATGAATGTGGCTGAGAAGCAATAAAATGAAGTAACCTGACTTTAGCTGTGTGTAATTTTTGTCTTGTGTAGGTTTTCCCTTTAGGGGGAAAGTAACACTAATCTGATGAACCGGTCTGAGTTATGTGTGTTTCCCTAAGAACGACTCTTTATCTTGCTCTTGTCTTTACATGCTATTGATATAATCCTCCTCCTCATCAATTACATATTTTCAGCAGAGCATGGTTTAATTATGACCTCATTTATTTATCTATTTATTTTACTTCATCTGTGTAACTGTCTTGTTTGCATGTGTGCCTGGACACCACATGCATGTAGTACCACTGGAAGCCATTACATCTTCAGGAAGACAAAAGGAAGCAAATGTGTCTACTGTCCCATTTCAAAGTTTTGCTCTAGTAAATTCGTGGTTAAGAGTTGCATGTCCAACTCCTGCTCGGGTGGCTGGTCTTGACAAGATGGAATGATCTGCCCCCAAGATGCTCCAAGCTCCCCTGAGCTCAGGAGGCTCTTGGGATCTCTTCCAGGTCAGTAAGCGTTTTCTACTATGGACAAGGCCAGCTTCCCACTCTCTGTAATTCACAGAGTTTGCAAAGAGTGGAAGAGGCTTGCTTATCACCCTTGTTTAGTAGCCCTCTCTTTTCCTCTGGTGTGTGGCTTAGCATGTGCTTGGCCGAGTGAACTTTTCTGCTAGCTTTTGTTGGTTTCATTAAAAAGCTTAAGTGCTCCCCCCTGGAAGCCACTGGCTTACTCTGTTTTCCATTATGATTAGCTCTAGAGTAAGAACATGCATACTGTGCTCACTGCCTGCAGTGCCTCCAATCATCAGGCTGGCTGGCACGACGTCAGGGTGTGGGAGTGGTCAACCGTCAAGTCGGTTTTGTTTTTGTTTTTGTTTGTTTGTTTTGTTTTGTTTTTGTTTGTTGAAGTCATTAGTTCATTTGGTGGTGGTAACCCTGCTATGTTATGCTCTGGAGACAGGGGTCGTGGCTGCGAGACCCCTGTGGCTTTAGGGTACCTAAGGAGCCACACGGGGGGGGGGGGCATCATCCCTCATGGGCACAGACACTTGGTGTCCTTCTGGTATTTTAGCACTTTCTCTGTTGGAGGCCACAGAGGCTGCAGGGCAGGAAGATGTCACTGACCTGAGTTTGAATCCTGCTTTGTCTCTTAAAGATGCTTCAAAACTGCTAAAAAGATAAGGATGTTAATCTTAACAAAATAACAGTTGTTTTGAGAATTTAAAATACTTAAGTACTTAAGAGGACACACACAAAAGAAGAAAAAAAAAGAAAAGAAAGAAAAAAACTTCACTAAATGTAATCTCCTGTCCCCCATTTGACTGAACTGAAAAGCTCTCAGGACATAGATTCCTCTATATTTCATATGTACATCTGGGTTTACATAAAATCAGCCACATATCTGAGACACATAGCCAGACATATTTGGAAGAACGTGTGTGGTACCTCTCCACACTTGCCTCCTTCCCTGGATGCTAACCCACACATGAACTTTGAAACAAATGAATGTTCCTGATTGGTCCTCTTCCCAGACTCATGCCTACCCTCCTTCCCTCTGAGCACACCAGCCAGCTCTGGTCTCTACCAGCTTCTGTAGTTGGGCAATATCTAACCTTTGCCTGCTCACTCACTCTCCTTGAAAGTCTTCGTTTTGAGTCTACATGGGGTAGGAAAGAGGCCTTAGGCTTCAGATCACCCCGTGATGCTCTACCATATGCACAGGGACTGTGGTCTCTCAAGAGGGATTAAAAATTCTATCGGGGCTCCTTGGGGCTGTGAAGTAAAGTTCCAGCAGGCAGTTGGAAGTGTCCTCAAGCATCTAAGTAAAATTTTTCCTAACAGAAAATGTCAAGTCTTGCTGAATCACTATTCATTTTACAACACAGTGTGGCTTAATTGTACCTTTAGTGCAGAGCCCACTTGACGGTATTGACCATTGTTTAAGATGATACAAGCATGCTTCAGGCCTTAGTCAAAGGCAAGTTTTTAAGCGGGGTTATTGAAAGATGTTCAGGACCAAAATCTACAAAAAAAATCTCCAAGTGAGAAAAGCACAAAGGACTGGGTCCAAAAAAGCAAATTCTATCTATCCCTGGTATCTATTAAACATGGGAAAGGGTCCTACTCCTCTGGAGGAAGATTTTAGGCATGAAAATATGGTAAAGCCAGGTAAGGGGCACACACTGTAGTAATTAATGGCAGGGGCACTATGCTGAAGAGTTATGACTAGAGATAAGCAGGCACAGAAATGGCTGCTGCTGGCCTTGAAAGTTAAGCGACTTCAACAGGCAGGGAAGAGAAACCAACTCTGAGCACAGATTGGGACATGTAGTGGGGGCAGGGGAGGACCAGGCTCTATACAGCTGGGTCTTTGAATAAAATTCAACATAGATTTTTAAAATCATAGAAACAGACGTCTTAGACAGACACAATGGGGCTGGAGAGATGGCTCCGTGGTTAAGAGCACTGACTGCTCTTCCGAAGGTCCTGAGTTCAAATCCCAGCAACCACATGGTGGCTCACAACCATCTGTAATGAGATCTGGCGCCCTCTTCTGGAGTGTCTGAAGACAGCTACAGTGTACTTGCATACAATAAAAAAATAAATCTTTAAAAAAAAAAAAAAGACAGACACATTAGCTGCCCCAAACACTAAAAGATTCCTAGTCAGTCAAAGAGGAATGTGGCAACCGGGTGGAGGACAATCTGTATGCCACACAGATGCGGGACTATTGAGAGATTAAGGTGCCCGTGTAGTAGGATGAAGGAGGAGGTGTATAAGTGTTGATGCTGGAGTTGGTGACACAGCAATGAGAGGAACAGTTAGACGGGGAGGGCCTTGTAATGCCATCCCCTACCGAGAGGTGTCTTTTCAGAAAGCCTTTCAAGGAAGGGATGACTGCATATTTTGACCTGAGAGGTCCTCTTGCAGGTGCCTTGATGATTACGTCAGAGGACGCTGGCTCCGTGGTGATAACAGGAGCCATGACTCGAAGGTTCCTTTGTATGGATCTCCGAGGCAACATTTTTGGATCGGTGAGTTTCTTTGCAAGTTGGTCACCACATTATTATGACTGTATCTCTTTTTTCTAAGATTCGATTTATAAAATCGTATGTCTATGTGTGGGAACTGAACTCTGGGACAGGAGAGTGTACACGCTCTTGATTGCTAAGCTATCTCTTCATCCCTTATTGTATTTCTTCTCAGGGCTTTAGAGATCCCATTTACAGTGCCCTTGGTCATTCAGTCCCCGTAGGGAATGCTCAAGATTTCACAGCTGGGGTTGGGAATGAGGCTCTGGGCTTCTAGACTGCCCTGCCCCCCATAACCCATTCTTGCATGGAATACAGTCCCTAGTATGTTGTGGGTTCTAAAGCCACGTCAATTCATGCTTTTAATTTATACATTAGAAAGGGTGAGAGGCTCTTGGAGTCTTCTCAGTTCTGTTACCAACTGGGGCCTCAGATAACTCCCCTTACTTCTCCCAATTTCAGTTTCTCCCCTTGGAAAAAGCAAAGTGGAATGGACCACAAGACCTTCAGTTCTCCCTATTAGTGACCTCTAATTAATGTCCTGTGCCCTCAGGGTGATAACTGGTCCTTCAGATCATAAATCAAGGTTTTCTGACTCTAAAGGCTTAAAGCATAGACCTAATAATTTTGAGGTAGAGAAAAAGAAGGACCAGATGATTCAGGAATCTCTTATCAATGCCCACTCCAAGGTTCCTGAGGTAAAAGTTTTCTGTTTTGTTCCTTCTGTGTACTTCCCAGCACCTACAATGCCATCTGTCCAGGATAGATAGATACCTGTACACACAGAAGTCCTCACCTCCAGAATTCTTTGTGCAGTTTGGGAAACAAATGTAGTTTGTACAGACTCAGGTAGGCACTCAATAAAACTCGGCACTAATGGACTCTGCACTAATGGGGAAATAAGGTTCAGACCCAGAATATCTGTTAGCAAGTTCATGTCTCTGATCTTCAATCTGCATTATTATGTCTTGACCTCAGTACCCTCATCCCTATTTGACGCTTCAAAGTCCATCCCAGTTCTAGTCTCTAGGCAAAGAGACAAGCCACAACCACCTTTGAGCCAGCAGAATTTAAAAAGGTATACAACCCAGGCCCAGTAAGTAGCACAAGCTGTCAATCCCAGCTACTCGGTTGACTGAGGCAGGAGAACTGAAAATTCAGTCATCAGAGTTCAGGACCCGTCTGGATAACTGTGAGGTTCTGCCAAAAAAAAAAAGAAAGAAAGAAAGAAAGAGAGAGGAGAAAAAGAAAGAAAAAGAAGGAAAGGAAAAGAAAGGAAAGGAAAAGAAAAGAAAAGAAAGGAAAAACAAAAGAGCAAAGACAAAAAGTTGGGAATGTAGCTCAGTGGTAAAGTACTTGCATAGTATCTGTGAAATCGTCAATCCCCGGGAAGGAGATAGAGGGGCGAGGGGGGAGGGACTGGGGAATGAATGTTAAGTCTAGTCCTCCCTGCAGACAGTAGAGACCGACAGAGATATAAACAGAATGGATGAACGGATACGAATATGAATGAGAATAGGAATGTTTAGTTCTCCCTGCGGCGGGCACTGAACGAGATAGTCATCAGGTCTTTCTGGGCCCTGCCCCAGCAAGCTGGGCGCGCTAGCCCAAGGTTCTTCAGGAACTGCCCCCCAGATCCCTAAGAGCAGCCACTCTCCTGAAGCCTGAGCCAAGTTCTGTGCTTTCCTAAGAGAGAGGTGCAGAGCTGGGCTGAGCATCACCCCCTAGCGGAGCGCCGGCCCTCACTTCCTCTTGTTTCCTCTTACAGCATCACTTCAGCCCAGAGAACTGCAGGTTCCGCCAGTGGACGCTGGAGAACGGCTATGACGTCTACTTGTCGCAGAAGCATCACTACCTGGTGAGCCTGGGCCGCGCCAAGCGCATCTTTCAGCCGGGCACCAACCCGCCGCCCTTCTCGCAGTTCCTGGCGCGCAGGAACGAGGTCCCGCTGTTGCACTTCTACACTGCGCGTCCACGGCGCCACACGCGCAGCGCCGAGGATCCCCCCGAGCGCGACCCACTGAACGTGCTCAAGCCGCGGCCCCGCGCTACGCCCATGCCGGTGTCCTGCTCGCGCGAGCTGCCGAGCGGAGAGGAAGGTGACCCCGAGGCCAGCGACCCTCTGGGGGTGCTGCGCAGAGGCCGCGGGGATGCTCGCGGGGGCACGGGAAGCGCGGATCGGTGTCCCTTTCCCAGGTTCGTCTAGGTCCCCAGCCCGGGCGGGGTCCACCTCCATCCTCCAGTCTGTTCAGCCCATGTAGAAAGCTGGGGTACCCCGAGGATGTCTGCTTCTCTCCCTTCCCTATGGGCCTGATAGTCACCTGCGAGGTTCCAGCCAGGCAGAATTAAAAGCCCACGGTGGGAGGCTAGAGAAGTGGCGCAGACGGTTCTCAGCACCCACAACTACCTATAATTCTAGCTCCAGGGAATCTGCACATACATACACACACACACACACACACACACACACATCCACACATGCACACACGTAATTTTAAATGTTAATCTGATTTAAAGACACCCCAACACGTAAACTAGACACGAAGTTCTTTTTATTTTATTTTACTAACAGGTAAACTAGACACTCGGCCTTTATTATCCGGTCTCTTGCCTAGCATTTTAATCGATCGGTTAGCACCAAGAAAGAGTTCACACCTTGAACACAGGGAAGAGACCATCTCTACAGCTTCTTGTTACTACTATTCTGGGACCCACACTTCTGAGTTTGAATTTGAGCACCTTGACCTTAAAGTCTTCACTGGGCAGTTCGAAGAAAGACACTCATTTCTTCTCTTTGGGAGGAGCTTTTGATGGGCGGGAGGCTGACAGGGAGACCCAAACACATCCCACAGAATTCAAGCTCCCTGCAGAGGGAGCACCTGCCAAGCCAGGGCTGAACCCTCTTACTTCCCAGCTCCCTGAGATAGAATGTGCTTTTCGGCCCTGTTGGTAGCTTTCAGAATTTGCCTTGGCTCATTAAAGTCTCCCTTGCTAGGGTGTTTTGCAAAATGCAAATACATGAACTCTCTCTAAAGAGGCATTTTAGTGAAAGTTTTTGCTAGCAGGTTGAGTTGTAATATATTCTAAGTGATTGTGCCCTGAGGGGAAGGGTGCCTGAGACCCGGGGTGGTTCTAGGTTAGGGTTTCTGTGAAGTAGAAAGAAAAAAAAATTTTTTTAAAGTGAAATAGGATCCAGGACAAGTTACCTAGAGTCAGGGAAGGACTCCTGCAGGGGTTAACCCCAAAACCAAAATGGCAGCTACTATTGGGAACTCTTAGGGCATTAAAGGAAGACATCTTTCATTTGTCCCAGAATCCCCAGGGCCGTCCTGGGGTGAGCAGAGCCTCACAGTGAAGAGCAAGCAATGTTAGGCAGGCTTTGAGGTTCTCCCCACTTGTGCACCTTAGCTGGTGACAGACTTCGACAAAGGGCACCTCCCCGCTTCTACCTCTACTTAAATGAGAACCCAAAGGGCACAGTAATGGCCCAGTCCTGACAGACTTAGCAATGGCTCCACTGTTAGGGCTTGTCAGAGGAACAGCAGGCACCGTGACCAGCTCCACCTCTGAAATACTAACTCGGTGCACAGCAGTAGATGGCGTGCACTGCCTTTCATTTCCCGCTGGGGTATTGGTCTGTACACTAGGCACCAGAAATCTTCCGACTGAGGCAACTATGTGGGAAAACCCAGAAAGAACTTGAGTAGCAAACTGGTTGTAAACTCCCAAGCCCAACACCATCACGGGGCTGTCTTTTTGGCAGAGCCAAGGTCATCTTGTAATTTCTTAGGCCGCTTTGCATGTGGCAATATTTATTTATTTATTTGAAAGATTTTTGCCTATCACTCTATATTTATAGTTATTTATAAAATATAACCCCACTTCTGTCCTTGTGTTTTAAATAAAAATAAGGTTTCTCTCAGCTTCTGTCTCTTACCTCTCTCTGTATGACTGCATAAATGCATGCTGAAACACAAGAGTCAAATTAGAAAAATCTGGAGAAAACAGAAAAGGAAAAGAAAACAGGAATTTTCGAAGTCAAAACTTCTTCCATTTATAAACATACCCCACAATTTTGACTGATCAAAAAAAAATGATGAAATCTTATCAACACCGTGCTTCTGATTACCCAAGTGATTCCTTAAAAGAAAATTTAATTTGAAAAAGATACCCTGGCATAACCATACTGAAATCTCAGTCAACCAGGCATACATCGTATTATTCTTCAGTTTAACCAGAAATACATCATAGTAGCGTTCCCTCACTATTAACATACAGTGGGCCTGATCAGTTTATGAAGATAAAAGGTTTGAGCTACACTTTAGAGGTTCTAGTCCACAGCACATTGTGGTGGGAGCCTGTGACCAAGGAAAACCACAGACTTGCAGGGAAAAGAGGCTGAGACCCAACTAGTCTGTACACCCCCAATCACCTAAGGACCTCCCGGGAAGCCCTGCCTCTTACCTTACCTCCCGCCAGCAACACCGGCTGGTGACTAGGCCTTCCACACATGGGGAGAGGTAAGCTCTAAACTACAGCATGTGTACAGTGCTGGGTGACACTTTTCCTGGGGAGTTGTGAACAAATGTTACTCACTCCATTTGGGAAAGGGAATTGACAAAAGTTCAAAGCACGGATACTGTCAAAGTTCAGCTTGGCGAACCAACGCGTTTATCGGGGTTATTCACATGCAGGGGTATAAGTGGCTTAGCTGTGCCACCAAGGCCAGCATGGGTGAGAACTGAAAGCTGGACTCCTGGAGCTCCCTGCACAGCCTGCAGGCAGCTCAGCAGTCTGGAGAGAGCCTTTTCCGAGCTCAGCTGCTCTGCTTTTTGAGCCTGGGGAGTCATGGGTTAGAACGACCTACTTGGAGATCCTTTAAGAGGACAAAGGATGTGGTATCTCACAAACAATACTTTATCCAGGTGCCATCCGAACACTAATGGGATATTTTTATGCAGTATTTGCATAAAATAGGAAAGGCATGTTGCATCCAGCTAGAGTGTAGATTTGAACAAATACCCTAGTAGGAGGGGGCGAGACCTCCGGGAGGTTTTAGGTAGGTCTTTGGGGCGGTATCTTTGAAGGGATGATGGACTCCAGGCCCTTGCCCTCATGTTTTGCTTCTTAGCTTAAGGAGAGAAGGTCCACTCTGTCCATGCCTTGCCAGGAAGTTGCTATACCACAGGCCTCATACCACAGGGTGATGTGGTCATGGGTTAGCACCTCTAAATGGTAAGCAAAAATGAAGCTTTTTTCTCTGCAAGTTGATTGGTTCAGGTATTTCTTAACGGTAACACAAAACCAGCAGTTCTATCCTTTTTTTTTAATCCCCAGACTGGTGAGTGTTCCATCTGTCCTTGTGTAGTTAGCCAATCACTAAACCTGGGTATATTCACTTAGGAAGACCTATTTCACTTAAGGTATGACTTACACTAACAGGGTGGAGAGACACAACGGAGGCATTAAATCATAAATTCATTATGTGTAAATGTAAATATGCATATATGTAAATATAGCTACTACAAAATATATTTACCTCTTCTAAAAAAAAAGCCCCAAACATTCTGAATAAACTTGAAAATTAAACAAATATTTAAAGATGCACAGGGGACTGGAGAGATGGCTCAGCAACTAAGAGCACTTGTTTTTAACTGCACTGGGTTTCAGTCCCAGCACAACATGGCGGCTCCCAATCACCCTTAACTCTGGTTTGAGAGGAGGATCTGGAGCCCTCTTCTGGCCTCTGTGAGAACTGGAAACACAGTGGGCATACATACACGCAGGCACACCCATACATAAAGTATCCTGGAACAAATAAAAGAAGGGGTGGGAAGACGGCTCATCAGTTAAGAGCATGTACTGCTCTTGCAGAGGACCTAGGTTTTCCTCCCAGCACCCACATGGTGATTCACACCTAGCCTTACTTCCAATTCCAGGGGACATATGCCCTCCATGGTGCACACGCATACATGCAGGCAAAACACATGCCATTAAAAAAAATCTTTTAAAGAAAAATGCACAACTAACTAGAAGGTTTGTACGTATATTAGCAGGAGAGCCAAATTACTCAGTGACTCATTGGGGCAGTTGAGAAAAACCACGAATAACAGAGGGGTCACCAGTGCGGTCGACTGTCCATGTATGCGTGGGTTTCTCAGCAGTTGGAGCTTATTAGCACGCAATCCTGGTTTCTACTTATCAGATGACTAAAGCTGAGGGCGTCAGCACCCAGTGCTGGTATACAGGGGTGAAGCAAGTGAGCTGAACGCTGACAGAGACATGGGGGAGTAGCACCCGGTTCGGGGCGCCACCTGGATCAGACAGGATCTGGAACCAGCAGACTCTACACAGGAATGACACAGTAAGAGGTCCACAGCGGCAGGACACAAGCATCCTGAGCTTGAGGCCAACCCGACTCACACAGTGAGACTGCATTCCGACCTCCCCCCCCTGCCCCGCCCCAGACGTCACCGTGACTCTGTGCCTACAGAATACCGAACAAACCTAGACGCCCTCTATAAACAAAAGGCGCTTCTTTATTCAGTAGAATACTGGTTACAATTAAACAGATCCATACATTCCCAAATAAATAGTGCATCAAACAATGTGGGTAAACCGAAGGCTGCAGAGAGTTGGGCATTTGTGTACATTTGAAAGGCATTGGAACAACACAGCTGTATGCTCTGGGCAAAGTGGGAAGAGCCTGAGGGTTTCCCATGGTGCTCTGCGCCTGGGCTACGCTGGAGAACTGGTTCACCCGGCCTTTCCTCACTAACACTGGATCTCTTCTTAAAAGAGCAGGTTTTCGGTTTGATTTTTCTCCTTTTGTGTTTCTTTCCCCCAATACTGAGGATAGAACCCAGGGCCCACTGAGCGACACCTCCAAACCCCTCAGGGTTTTATAACTTTCCTCTCAAATTCATGCATCCAATACTGGCAGAAAAAGGTAGTGCGGGGCACACTAAGATTGGTGCGAACACTGGACTTTATATACAATGCAGATGCCAGTCAGAGCAAACGCTGACATCATGGGAAGGCAACATCCACTCCTAGCGTTCACTTGACGCGCCACCCTCTGTGATGTGAGGCACATGCAGTTATTAGCGTGGTAACTCAAAACTGACATACGGCACACTTCCTCCAGATACAGGCTTCTTTTAACACTATGGCGAGCTTTTGCTAACAGAATAAACCCGGGTAGGGTGTGTAGGGGGACGTACTTTTTGCTTGATTTTTCCATAAACCTGAAGTTGCTAAGAAAGATTCTTTGTAACAAATCTACATAGTGGAATGTGAGCGAGTCTGACTAGAGGCCACGGAGGCAGGATGCAGCTCTGCAAGTACCAAGCCGGATGTGGACCAGTTCATCTCTGGGAGCTTGCAGGGGGCAGGTGAGGATGAATTCTGAAAATCATCCTTAGACAAAGCTGCAGTTTCTTCTCACTTGATTTTAGATCACAGTAACACTTTTGACAGTATTTTGAGGTAGCTTATCCATTATGCATTTTTCCCCAGCTGATTTTTATAGTTTTTTAAATTCCTTTTAATTTGTTAAAAAATGTAACATTTTATCATCTACTCTTAGGGATGGGAAAATACAGCCTGGTAAGAGAAGAGAAAGCACCCTTAGGGGGGCATCAGAGACTCAGGCCAGACAAGAGTGAAACTGTGGACAAAACCAGCCCACCAAACTTTGTCACAACTGTTCTCTGGACCACACTGTTGACACCCGAAGGCTTACCTGTGGGGGGAGGTTAGACTCCACAGAAGTAGGAAGAGAACCAAAACCCACAGCCTTTTTGTTTTTCCCCCTAATACTGAGGATGGAGCCCAGGGCCCACTGAGCGACACCTCCAAACCCCTCAGGCTTTTGTAACTTTCCTCTCAAATTCAGACCCACCACTGGCCCCAGTGCTGACAGGACTTTTGGGCTGAAGTTCACTGTCACCACATGGGGCAGCTTTTCTGCAGCCTTCTTAATCATGTCCTTGGGTTTTTTAGAACATGGCCACACTTTGGACTCATGGTGTTAGTGATGTTTTTGTTCAAGGTACATCCGCATTTGGAATCTCAGGTAAACCCCTGGTTTGGGGTCACCAGCTCCACAAAGCGTCTAGACAGGGCAGGGGCAAGCCAACCATGGTGAGTCTTCACCTATACCTTTCTCCGCAGGTGAACTGTATTTTTTCTGGGTTTAAGTTTGTTTGATGCCTACTGTTCAATAAGTGCTCAATTCGACCAGCTATTCCTGGTCAGACTCCTCTGTGTCTGGGTCCAGTGTTACAATTACATTTTTCCCATGTAATCCTTTTCCTGAGGCTCTGAGGTCAGTGTTCAACTGGTTTCCTAAGGACTCCTGAGCTACAATCAAAATCCCTTTCCTATAGCGCCACCTGGAGGGAGGAAAGGAGGTCACTTCATCTGTGCCTTCTGGATACCAGCCTTTTTTTTTCTTTTTTTTTTTTTTTGGTTTTTCGAGACAGGGTTTACTCTGTGTAGCCCTGGATGTCCTGGAACTCACTCTGTAGACCAAGCCGGCCTCGAACTCAGAAATCCGCCTGCCTCTGCCTCCCAAGTGCTGGGATTAAGGGCGTGCGCCACCACTGCCCGGCTGGATACCAGTTTTCAACACCTCTTCTTTAGATGATTCTTCAATTGTTAAGTCTTTACAGGCAAGTTGGATACAAAGCAGGGGATAATTGGAGCGTCCCCCACCCACCCCATTTGCCTGGAAAGCTCCTTTTGACTTCTGCACAGAGGATCCTTAATGTGTTTTGATCAAGTGGTGCGGCCCTTCCTCCCCTCCCTCACCCCCGCCCCCCGGCTGCCCGGGCTGCTTTTACTACTTTTATTTGTGTGCTTGTGTGCAAGTGTCTGCAGAGGCACTGGCTCCCCGATGCTGGAGTTCCAGGCAGCTGGGAGCTGCCCAACAAGGGTAACAGGATCTGAACTGGGGTTCTCGGAGTGACAGGAAGTACTCCTAACTGCCCCCACCCCTTCAGTCCCTCAGCTGTATTGAGGCAGCAACAACAACAACAACAACAATAATAATAATCCCAAGAGCCAGTTTCTCCAGGACGCTAGAGCATTCGGTCATTTTCCCTTACACACTGATGACAGTAAGAAGCTTCAGTCGGAACACTTTGGACTCTGATATAATCACTGCAAATACGCAGCGAATTATTGAAACCATTCTCTCTTGCAAGCACTTGGTAAGCAAGTGGAAAATCATACAATTATCTTCAAAAGTCAACACCATCTAGATATCAAAAAGGCCAACGAAAGGAAGGAAGCATGTGGAAAGAAGGCTACTCATCCCCATGTGCAGTGCTGACGGTCCTCAGAGACATAATGGGACAGAGTGACAAGATCACAGTAGAAAAGGATGCCTCGGAAAATCCAGGTTGGCTGTGAGTGGATTCCCACCAATGTCCGGTACAGCCAGAACCCCGGTGGGGCTTTCTCACATGACTGCTTCTAAACCACCCGAGGCCCAGGCACTCCCTTCGGAGGCTGCACCGTTAGGCTCCAGACTCAGTGCTTCTCCGTCAGCCCATTCAGGTGCTCCTGGAGGTTCATGCAGATGCACTGAACCGACGGCTCACGTGCCTCCTCGCACTCTATGATGAAGACACTCATCCCAGTGTTGGGAGTGATGGAGGACAGGTCGAATTTGTCTCTTGATCCGGGCAACGAGCATTTGAGGTCGCTCAGAAAATAACCAAAGAGGCTTCTCATGTAAGCGCCATGGCTCACAACTAAGACGCTGGCTGCTAAACCCACGGCGCCACCTTTGGGATTTGACCCCAAGCTGCCGTGTTTTCCCACAGGGAAAACCTCCGCCAAAGAGCTCTCCAAACAGCTGCCTGGCGCTCCAGGCAAGCAGTTTTCTCTCTGGTCGGCCTTGCCCAGAATTAACTGACAAATGAAGTCGAAGAAATCCTTCCCGCGCATTTTTACCTATGAGAAAGAGAGAGAGGAAATCAAGTGAAGAGGCCGATGCCCTTAAGAAAGAAGAGAGAGAGGAAATCAAGTGAAGTTGGAAGCCTGAAATACAACTATTCCAACCCAAAGTTTCTACGGGACTTCAAAGCAGCACCGGCTGCTGAAGACATTAAGAAAAAGGGAAGGGCTGGAGAGGCGGCTCAGCCGTTAAGAGCACTGACTGCTCTTCCAGAGGTCCTGAGTTCAAATCCCAGCAGCCACATGATGGCTCATAACCATCTGTAATGGGATCTGATGCCCTCCTCTGGTGTGTCTGAAGACAGCTACAGTGTACTCACATACATGAAATAAATAATTATAAAAAGGGGGGTAGAGGCGGGAAGAGGAAGGCTGAGCAACACCTCAGTGGGCAACCTTCTTGCCATACAGACACAGAGACCTGAACCCTGGGGTCCAGAGGCAGAGCCTGACTCACTGGCCACACCCACTGCCTGAACCAACACCGCCTATACCACCATCTCATGCCAAGCTTCTCTCAGCAGTGTCCTCGGTCATCAGTAAGGATGCTGGCTCACAGTGAGAGACAGGGTAACTTGGAAAAATGGGAGGAGGTGGGGCGCATTCAAAGCTTGCAAACCACTTGACTGTCGGTCACTGGCACACTGGCAAGTTCATTGTTGTGCCAGCCATCGACCTGGCAGCTGAGACGCACTCGGGCTACGTACCTGCTCTACGGTTTCCCCTCCAGGTGGGGTGAACAAGGGACACTCTTCCCCAGCGGCTTTGGCCATGGCCCGAAGCTCGCTTAGCGGCTTGCCTTCTGCGACGCCATACATCTGCAACAGTCCAGTTACACAAAGGTGTGGTTCACAAATCAACATGACCGTAAAGGTCTGTGAAAATCTGAAACCATCCCAGGAAAGAGCTCACCTTCCTTCCCTTAGCTGTGACCCCATCTGCTTGGAATACACTGAGTGCCAACGGGACTCACTCAGCAGAGGCCCAGGCCCTGGGCCACAGTAGGAATCTCCATCTGGGTCCAAGTGGCTGTGGGGAAGAACTTGCTGAGACTAACCCAAGCAGATGGTGGGGCTTTCTCAGACAAGCACGGGATCTGCTCAGTTCCAGGGATGTGCTGGATGTGTGGAGAGATGTGCTCAGGGCAACACTTGGGCCTGCCTATCCACTCAGTGTCACACTTGAATCTATGTTTTTAGCACTGGTTCTCAGGTGCTGAGCGGGAACTTCCTTCTGCCAGAACTCGAACCCCAGAGAACACATACAAGCTGGGAGACAGGCCTTCTAAAAGGCCCTCACCATTCTGTTCTGTTTCTACCCAGGATCAGAAGGAAGCAGAGATGACAGGAATGCCCCTGAGCTTGGGGTCGGTATTGTAGGGCATGAAAACCCCCCCGATAATCCAGGAGGCCTGGGTTCACATCTCCACGTGCCTTGCCCTAAATTGAAATCTCAGTTTTCAGAACGCTCATTTCTGAAAGAAATGGTAAAGAAAACCAACTCACACATACAGCAGGGGCTAGGAGTGGGATGGACAGCCCCTTGCCTATACTTTAAATCCCCCACAGTGTAAACAAGTTTTTTACTTGTGTGTGACCTTTTATAACTCAAGACACTTACCTCACAGGGTTAGACAAGGCGCTCTACATAACTGCTATGTAGCATGGCAGTCGAGTAGATTCCCTCCCCTCCCTGCCCCCCATTCCTCCCACCCTCTCCTTGACCGCTGCCCCCCACCCCCACCCCCGTGCTGACAAACCCAGGGCTTCAAACATTTTGGCCAAGTACTCTACCGCTGAGCTATCAGCTCGGATCTTGATTTGTTTGGTTTTTTTTTTGAGATAGGGTCTACGTAGCTTAGGCTAGCCTCAGATTAATAATCCTCCTGCCTCCACTTTCCAAGAGCTGTAATTAGAGATGTGTACTAGCATGCCCAGCTACACACAGATCCTTAACATGTATTTGTTGATTCTAAATTCCCAAGAAGGGCTGGAGAGATGACTCCGCAGTTAAGAGTACTACTGGCTGATCTTCCAGAGGACCCTGGTTCGATTTCCAGCACCCACATGGCTGTTCACAACTGTCTGTAACTCCAGTTCCAGGGGATCTGACACCTTCTTCTGGCCTCCTCGGGAACCAGACATGTTCTTGGTACACAGATATACATTCAGGGAAAACATCCACATGTTAAAATATACTCATTGAAACTACATTTCTGAGGACTGCAGTGTGCTTTAGTGAGGGTTGGCTCACTGTGAACGCGCAGTAGAAAGAACACAAGGAAGTTACCCTTTCTCGAAGTCTGGAGTCGTACTTCACAGCCATGTCTTTGCAAACTCTGCTTTTCTCCAAAATGCCATGTATGGTCTGAAAACCAAAGGACACGTGTTTGTTTCTTTTTTAATAAAAATGGGTCACCATGAAGTTTCAAAAGCATGCCATTCCATTTTTTTTTCAAACTATTCACAATAATTTTTGCTGTGCAAAAAGCTGCTTCTCTGCCTGGGGTTGCAGCTCAGTGGTAGAGACCTGCCCAGCACTCACAACCAGAAGTTTCTCTGCCTGGGGTTGCGGCTTGGTTCGGTGGCAGAACACCTGCCCAGCACACCGGACGTCCAGGGTTTGTGGCTTTACTTCATACCTAACTCTGGTATTTACTACTCTGTATGTCTGGTCCAGTTCAGACTATCACCTGCTTTTATAAATAAAGGCTCATTAGCACCCAGACACATATCCCACTGATAGGCATTTCCTCTCTTTGGTTGTGCAGACAGAGGTCAGATTAGACCAGATTAAAAGTAGATAAAGGCAGGTTTATTAGGAGGCAGCTCTCACCGGGGTTCCTGATCTCACGGGTGGAAGTCTGTGAAGTTGCACGTGCAGCCCAAAGCAAGGGGGTTGTCCAGAGCTCAGGAGAGGAGTGATGGTGTGCCAGCTAAGAGCTGGGACTGTGTTCACACATGGTCAGAAACTGAGCCCCTGGGCAGGCACTCTTGGGTGGGTTGCCAGAAACATGGAGACTAGGAGTGATGACTTGTTAGCACAGTTTTCTCTGTACAGGCCGGGTTGGGGGAAGGAGGGCAGAAGGGGTTGTGTGGCTTCTGCAGGGCATGAGCAGGGGTTCCGGCCTAACAGACTTACTGATAAACTGTGTACGTACACACACACACACACACACACACACACACACACACACACACACACACACACACGTAGAGAGCCTTACTGGGGCTACGTGGCAGGAATTGACATTGACCAAGGACAAGGGCTTCAAGCAGGAATCTGACTTTAGGGCCTAATAGGGAAGTAGGTTAAGGCAGGAATTTTAATTTTAGGGTAAAACGAGAGAAGCAGGCTTCAGGCAAGGTTTTGGGCTTGGGCGAGGAAGGAGGCTCAGGTATTTTGGTCATTCTGACAAGCCCTTTGAAACAACTGTCAATTGCTTACTGCCTTGACAATTTTGTGTTTATTGTCTTGTTTGTTCCTCACTGTACCACTATTGATCTTAATTCCTGCATGTAATTAAATTGGTATAAAAGTGGACTGAAAATTATTAAACCTGTCTTCAGTTTCAGAATTGACTGGGGTCCTGCTGTAGTTTTGTCTAATTGTCTCTTTCTTTTAATCCTCACTCCTGCACTGGAGAACCTGTTGACAGACTGAGTGGGCTTGGTGTCACACATACACACACACACTGCATTTGTACTATATCAGTGTGAACAGAGATGGGACAAACCTGGAACACTTATTATCTTACAGAAAGGATATGTTGGCCTTCATGGTGGCTCTTCGTGTATGAGCATTTATGTTATGCCCTCCTGAAGGTCCTAAGTGACCCAGGATGTGTTCCTGGCTCTCTCTCCACTTCACTTATGGAGGCCAAGTCTCTTGTTAAACCCGAGGTTCACCAGTTCTGCCTTATTCAGTTAGCCAGCTTGTTCCAGGGGTCTCTCCCTTCCTTCTCCCAAATGCTGGGGTTTCTACTGGCTGCTGCATGTGCCCGTCTGGGTTCTGGGGAGCACCCCCCCCCATATGCCTTGTGATTTTATTTTTTTTGTTTTGTGTTTAGTATTTTATTCATTTTGTGTGAGTCTGTGTGTGAGAGAGAGGGAGCACATGTGTGCATCATGGTTTGCATGTGGCCATCAGAGGTCAACTTGAAAGAGTCAAGTTCCTCCTTCCATTACATGGGTCCCAGGGATTGAACTTCGGTCATCGGGCCTTTACCCACCGAGCCATTTCAGTAGACTTTAGCAGCAGATTTTTTAAGCTCCGTGTTGTTGGGATCCTGACCCATCAGCCTAGACAGTCAGTCTGAACCCACCTGCTTTGTCCTCGTGAGGTCGCTGGAGAAGGCGTGCGTAAACTGCACATTGCTCAGAAACCGCCCTGCAGCTGCTGCTTGCCTGAACCCCGTCTCGGAAAGGGGCGCGTCCACTCCTTGTCCTGTGGCGGGACAGAAGCCGCCGTGATTACTGTGACATGATGTGATCTCCTTGGGCGCTAGACCGCCCGACTTCTTAGAGAGCTGACTCTAAACCTATAGCTCTACAAAGACTCGCCCCGTCCACTCCACCGCTTCCCACACTGAGAACTGGGCCGTCTGAGCTCCTCCCACTTTCCATCTGTCCATTTCTCCACTCGATGTACTGCATGGGCAGGCTGTCCCTGCACGCTGCAGCCCATGGCAGGGTCACTGACGTTCTCCTCTTCAGCCCACTGTCTAAAGGTCAGCACTGTAAGGATATTACTAGTCCTTTCTTCCTCCTCATTTCACCAGACAGGATGCCTCGCACCTATAACCTCAGCCCCTGTAAAGCTGAGGCAGGAGGATTACAGTGACTTTAGAGGCCTTCTTGGACTACATGTTAAATAAGTTGCAGGCCAGCCTAGACTACAGAGTAAGTACCGTCTCAAAGGAAGAAAGCTAAACTATGTTTTAAAGAATTATCAAGATACTGTGAAGCCAGTGGAGATGCATAGCAGATGGAGAAGGACCATCCCAAAAGGAAGGAACTACACTGCTGGCCTCAAGAAGGAGCAGGCCTCTGAGCTAGACCCTGGCAGGAGGAGGTGGAGGAGGCTTTCCTCTGTCAGCACGAGCTGGCATGCAAGGGAACGGGCTGCTGTGTGGGCCAGAGGGCTGAACTGAAGCCACAGAGCCTGGAAGGAGTCTAAGGGAGTCAGATCAGGAGGAAAATCAAACACAAATCTCCTTCAGAGAAAAACTCTCAATAAGGAGTAGTAAACTTTCCTTCATTTAAGGCAAACAAAAGGTCAACTCAAAAATTCAATATGCACTCATGTGCACGTGGCTATACACACAAAGACAGAGGTGCAACCCCCAACCCCCGAGACACACACACACACACACACACACACACACACACACACGTACACGTCTCATGAATGAAAGCCAGGAGGAACAACAGGGAAGGGATTTAGAACCACTGAGACTTTAGATAGTAAAGCCAGAAGTAGAGATTAGAGATAAAGACAGATTTGGAATAATTGATGAATACAACCCACCAATAATAATTCGACAGTCTTCTAAAGAATCATTTTTTTTTTAAATGGAGGAACTGATGAGGAAAATTCCTCTCTGGGCAACAGTTTTGCAGAAGGGATATGTGGCCCTCAAACACAGAGCTGAAGACACGATACAGAAGGCCGCTCGGGCACTGGGAGGATCTGGAACGTGCCATGGACGTGTTAGGGATAAACAAGAAGGGAGAACATTTAGGTTCCGAAACTAACAAAGCAGCACTACGTCCCTCGGCTCGGGAGCCTGGAGCTCTGTCAGGGTGGCAGGGTGCCGGGCTCCCTTCTGCAGAGGCAGGGTGCTGAAAGCTCCAACTGCAGAACGAAAAGAGGGGAACTCTCTGGGTGTCACCTTGTAAGTCTCCTTGGTGAAGCTGTCCCTATGACAGAGTCACAGTAGTCTACTGCGTGCATCTAACGAGAACTCCAAAGGAGGATTAAAGAAGTGGAGACCAGAAGATGAAGGGACAGTGGCGGATAGCTTTCCGAAACTGGGGGGGGGGGGGAGGCATGAATCTAGGGTTGGCTTTGACAAGCAAAGGAGCACCCCACAGCAGAGTGAATCTCACTGTTAGTACAGAAATCAGGGTAACCGTTCGGGAAAGTGCAAATACCAGCCTGCAAATGTTTTATTTCCTAATGTGAAATCATTTCTTACAGCCTAAACTAACCTTGAAGTCTTGGTATATAGTGCAGATACTGGCCTCAAACAGATATCCTCCTGCCTCAAGGCACCTGCCTGCTGGGATGCCTGGCATGTCACCTGGCTTTAATCATATCAAATCACAACTGCGGTATCTCTAGTCCTTAAGAACCCAGTGACTGGCCCCTGGGAGGGTCTGCACAGAGAGACACTAATGGAGAAGCCCGCGCATATCATGCCCACTTCGGAGACTTCTGTTCTTCCCGGTGACCTACCATTTTGGTCGAATTCTGTCCTTACAGTGGTACCCTCAGCCCCTAGCCCCAATCCAATTCAACCCTATTACAGGGCTGCCTACCTGCCCCTCCCCCCAAGTCATTAACAGGGAAGTGAGCAATAAGAGACCAACCTTGAATGATTTTCTCCTTATTAAGTCTTGTTTCACCACTAAAAGAAAAAAAGAAAAAAACTGTCACCAAATTATTTTTCAAAAGAGAAAAAAAATAACAATGAAGAGTAATAAGATTCACGACAAATCTTAAACTTGCAAATCTAAATATTTTCTTTCCAATCTTCTACCCCAACTCCTGAATTCTAAATCCAGTCACTCCTAAAGCAAATGCAAATAAATGGATCAGGAAATCAAGGTTAAAGGAACTCTGGAGGGAAAAGCTATTTTGTGTACACATTAGTTTTCTTTATGATGAGGCAGCCTTGTTAAAATAAGCATATTGATCGAGCAAGATTACTTCAAGACAGCAGGCCCGTAACCAGGGTGGCCATCTGTGAGCTGTAGCCCTCAAGGAGCACGTGACAGGCGTGAAAACAAAAGGAGAAAGAAGTCTGAGGACCCCTAGTGCCCAGAATTGATCCTGGTCCTGGAAAGGGGGTAGTCATACTGTGAGATAAGCTATTGCGACCTTGTAGACCAACTGTGTGCCCAACTGAAGTGTAGCTACACTTTGAAGAATTAAAAATCAAAACAATCCCAATCTTAAAGCAACCAGACGACCAACAGGACTGACTGGAAAGATTTCCAGGAAATAAATGGGTAAACTGAGGATGGAGGAGAGAGGTGAGGGGGAGCCACATGGGCAAGCCTAGATGGCAGGTTAGACCTAGAATAAAAATCACCAAGTAGGGCTAGGGGCATGGCCAGTTGGTAAAGAGAGCATCACACAGGCTAAGGGCTGAGTCGGGATCTCCGCACAATGGAGGAAGCCAGGCAAGGCGACATGTGCCTGTAATCTGGGCACTGTCAATCTCTGGCCTCCACACACAGTGACTCTGAATAAAGTTCATTCCTTAAAAGCAAACACAGACCATAGATTTTGTCTAAGACACATCTAGAGGGACTGGAGAGATGGCTAGAGAGTAAAGGAACCGTTGCTCTTGCGGAGAACCCACATGGTGGCTCTCACATAAGTCCCAGATGATCTAATACCCTCCCTTCTGACCTCAACAGACCTCAGGCGCACATGTGGCATGCACATATACTCAGACAAAACATTCATATACATTTAAAAACAGACAAACTGCAAAGCTTGTGTGGTAAGAGTACAACTTCCACAATAAAGGACGGGAAGGCAAGGTGTGAAATAATATTCAAGTGCTAATTCCTTAGAAATGAGGGAAATAAAAAACATCTGGATTCACATAAAGAAACACTGGAAGGCTATATTAATAGGTCCAGGCATGCTGACACATGCCACTTCCAGCATGGCCTAGGTAGGGACAGAATGACATGGTTCCTGCTCCTGAGGCAGGGCCAGCAGACTTGGGCCTCCACAAGTGTCAAAGGCTGCTGTGGGCAAAGTTTAAGTTTGTACAAGAATTTTTACATTCCTCCTTCAAAGAATGTCCTTCCTGTTCACGTTAATGACTCCATGATAATCAGAGACAGCATCTGGATTATCCATGATAAATCAGAGTCCGTCCAGAGGGTGAAGGTGTAGCTAGTGTCTCACCAAAATGGTGACTGCTGAGACCTTCAGGACAAACCTTAAGGCTGTGGAAAAAAACTCTTAAAAACACGGGTTCAAAAATATGTAATTTCTTGCAAGGCCTCAGGTTCAATACTCAGCACGGCAAAATAAACCAAATAACCAAAATACAAGTAAATAAATATGGTCTCATATGGGTGGAGGAACAGGAGCAAGGAGAATTGTTTTGGTTCCTAAACACACAGATGTTTAAAAAAATGTATAATTACATAAGTGAAATTACTGTTTAGGCCTTGGCAAAACCAAGACTACAGATGGACCATTATTAATAAAAGAGTTCCTACATAGAGTATAGCAGCATCTTAAGTAACAGCCACCAAGGGGCTAGAGAGATGGCTCAGAGGTTATGAGCACTGACTGCTCTTCTAGAGGTTCTGAGTTCAATTCCCAGCAACCACACTGGCTGACAACCATCTGTAATGGGGTCTGATGCCCTCTTCTGGTGTGTCTGAAGACAGCTACAAAAAAAAAAAAAGCCACATCTTAAAGAAAGAAAGAAACAGCCACCACAAGAGGATGTTAACCTCTGACATACAGACAGGTCAGCAGCAGAAGGCTGGGCTGGGCACACTGGTGTTCCTACTCTAGGGAAAGAAATTGTGTCCTGGGTTCACTTCCTATCTCAGCTTTAAAATCTTCCTGAGACCAATAAAAACTGCTTCCTGCTAACTTCCAAGTTGGGAGGGCAAGAAAGAAAAACTGCTTGAGTTCAAGACCAGCCTAGGCTACATAGCAAGTTCCAGGCTATCTCAGGCTACTGAGCAAGACTCGCTCAAAAGACCAAAAGCTATGTTTGGTGACACAGCTTGTAAGTCTAGCAACTGGGAGATGGAGGTCAGGAGTTCCAGGTCATCCAAGTTGCACAGAACCTCTGAGATTAACCTGGGCTACAGAAGACCTTTCTCCAAAACCTAAAGAAATAAAACAGAACTGCTTTTAAGTAGAAGTATCATCCTCCCAATTACTCCCACCAAGAGGCAAAGAAGCACCCTCACCATGCACATTTAAACTCAAGGATGGGGTGGGGCAAGGGAGACAGCTCAGTTGGTAGGTAAATTGCTCCCCATATAAACACGAGAGTACCTGGGTTTCATAACTGAAGTGAAAACGTGGGTGGGCCGATAATCCCAGCACTGGGGAGTTGGAGCCAGCCAGCCTAACACAATCAGAAGCCTCCAGAACCAATGAAAGACCCGGGCTCAAAAAATTAGGTGGAGGGGCTGGAGAGGTGGTCAAGAGCTGGTGACTCACAACCATCTGTAACTCCAGTTCTAGGGGATCTGCTGCCCTCTTCTGGCCTCTGGGGGGCACTGCATGCAAAGGATACACAGACATTACTACACACAAAACATCGATGCACATAAAATCTAAGTAAATCTTTATCTTTTTTTAAAAAAAAAAGGTGGTGAGTGATCACACACACACACACACACACACACACACACACACAAATGAGAAAGTTACTAATTTTGCTACTCCAACATTTTGCGGACAGCACTGAGAGTGAAATCTCTCCACATGGGCAGTAGCCATTCTTTTGAACACTGACTGAAAAGAATCCAAGTGACAGGACAGGTTTGCAAAGGCACTGCCTCACATCTAGTGACTCTTTTCAGTAAGAAGTAATGGGAAAAAAAATCGGATGCGATTTAGTGAACAATTTCCTTTAGCATCTGTGGGTAGATCCCTGCTGGGACTGGAGACAGATGTTCAGTGGGGAAGAGTGCTTGAGAACTGAGCTGAGATCCGGGTTCGACATAAATGGCAGGGTCCGTGCCTGAACCCAGGTGCTGGTGGCAGAGGGAGAGGCAGGAGGATCACTGGGGCATGCTGCCTGCCAAATTAGCTTCAAGCTCAGTGACGTCTCTTCTCGTCTCCCCGCCTACATGTGTGCGTAATACACCCCCAACACACACACACACACAAATAACTGCTACCTTTTATCGTCTAGCAGGCAGTTTTGAACTCAAGCCACGTTATAAATATTCAAAGATTACATAACCCAAAATAGAACTGCTTCCCCAAAACCCGTGTAAATATTTAGTATTACAGCTTTTATCAGCTTTAAAAGGTTTCTATAAATCCTGAGGCAGGTGTTTAAAGTTAGCTTAGGGGATGGGCAAGGCTCAAGCCCTTTGCTAGGGAGCCACTTCCCTGAACCAGAGAAGGCGGAGGCTGCCGAAAGGTCAGAGCGATGTATTTGGACGGCGTCGAGGATGTCTCGCTCGTTTTCAAATTCTGCAGGGTGATCCATTTCTAAAACAGAACACCAGGCTCCACAGCAGTCTAGACACGTATGCCAAGATCTGAAGTCTCATGACCTGCCATTTATAGGCCCTGTGGGCGGGGGAGGGGTGCTGCATGGTGCACCATGGGGACACACAAGACATAAGGCAGCCCCCACTGGGGCTATAGGTTACCATTTGCTGTTACTTAAAAGTGAGTTCCTGGTTCAGGTTCTCGTGCTTTTATCCCTTGTTAGATCCTTATAAGGATTTCAACTCAACAGACAGCTTCAACCTTACCACAGCACAGAAGCTGGATCTTTGTGGGAAGTTAGCACACATCTGGGGTTTTCACAGCGCATTTATTCCAGTATGTAAATTCCAGCCTCACCAGATACCACCTAATCCTTAACCCCCTTTTACCAACCATTTCAATTGCAAATACAGATTCAAAGGCTAGTCCCCGAGGGGAAAAAAAATAATAACAAAAAATGTAAATTAAATAAAAGTTTGTTAAAAAGTATTAAAAGCGGGCTGGAGAGATGGCTCAGCGGTTAAGAGCACTGACTGCTCTTCCGAAGGCCCTGAGTTCAAATCCCAGCAACCACATGGTGGCTCACAACCATCTGTAACGAGACCTGACGCCCTCTTCTGGTGTGTCTGAAAACAGCTATAGTGTACTTACATATAATAAATAAATAAATCTTTTTAAAAAAAAAAAAGTATTAAAAGCTTTAAGAGCAGGCTAAAAATGGAAGTAAAATGGTTTTGCACATGACTATAACCACAAATACTCGAGAGAACCCAGGCCTCTGAGGCTGTTGTGTCCAAACACTTCACCTGGTCTCCCTGTGTTGGGGTTATGATGCTGCAACTTGCACGAGAAATTACAGTTCACTACTATTGAGAGACTTGAAGTTTCGAATCCAGGGTGTTCTAGTCCAAAAATGACCACCTCCATTTCAAAATGTGAAAAAAAAAAAAATGGAGGGATGACTAAGCAACTAGAGGGCAGACTACTCTTCCAGAGGACCCAGGCTCAATTCCCAGCACCCACGTGGCAGGTTAACAACTGTCCTGAGCTACAATTCTAGGAGATTCGACCTGCTCCTCTGGTCTCTTTGGGCACCAGGGACACACATGCTACACAGACATACACCTATACACATAAATTACATAAGTTAATTAATAAAAAATTTAAAACATGACAAATTAAGATAAACATAAAATTTCATCATGAAAGATTTGGTTAGACAGGGGAAATTGCTTTAGATTTGTCTTGCATTATATAGTACAGCTCAATGGAATTAGCCAACTTTTCCATGAGCCATTATATTTACCTATGGTGACTACCAGTCAAACTTGAAAGAGTGTTTGTTCTTGACCAACCAGGCTTATATCTGTCACAAGTCCAACAGAAAGAGAAAACCTGGAATGACCAGGACAGCAGCTAGCCATAGTCCTGTCTATTTCAACATACTTGTCTTCCTGTGTCTAAAAGAGAGTAAAACTTTGAGACAGGGTTTCACTATGAACCTCTGGCTGCTATGTAGACCAGGCTGGCCTTGAACTCCTCTACCTCCTGACTGCTGCGGTTTTAGGTATGCTGCCGCAACTGTTGAAGAAAACTACTCTTACTACCCGCTAAAATTATAGCTGGTGATATTTCCAAGTGTCCTTCGAACACTAGGCTTTAAGGTCATCAAGAAGGGGAGAACAGTGGGTTAATTCGCTCTGGTTCAAATACTTGCCACAGGACTTTGTTACCTGGAGTTTGACTCCCCTTATCTACCAGCGAATCACAGAAACTCCCTATTCACACAGATTCTGCCCATTAAGAATTTAAGTAGGGATGGTTTCCCAGGTCCAGATTTCCTATAGCTTCAAAGGGGCTTTCCCAGCTGGGTCCAGAATGTTCTCAGGTTGAAAAGAGGTCAAGGGGACTCAAGTTCCTTCAGTGCTCCAAGATGAAAGCTGTATCATCTCCCAGAACATTCTAGAAAACACAGGGAGTGACACAGAAAGACACGGGGGACCAGATTTCTAATTTAGCCACTAAAATCCCTGAATCCTAAAGGTCGACTTCACATGATGCTGGAGAGCATCTTCCTATGAAGACGAAACTGGACAGAAAAGGCATCAGTTGAAGAAGGCCTGACAAGGTTCAAACCCTGTCAGCGCTCCTGTGAGCCCTATGAAGACACCACGGTAATCAGTCCTGCTCTGAGAAGCTGTTCTGCTAAGCCTTGGCTACACAGGTGAAAGTCAGCTGCGTTTTATCTGAGCTTTGCTTACAGAAGAACAAGTTATTTAATTCTCGGGTATATTTCTTCCTCTCTGCTGTCATTTGGTTCTCTAACCCAGCGAGATTAGAAGGATTGCAGCCACCAATCTGCTTATCAGGACGCAGGTCAAAAAGATTAGTCTGTCCTCAGATGCCTAGGCTGCTTCTAGCTGGAGCCTGAATCCCAACCAACCAATGCCTTGAAACTTCCCTCCTTTTACCCACCCTGAATTTGCCTACCATCATCACCCGGCAAACACGTTCTGAGAAGGAAAACGATAGGTGACCTAAAGCCAGATTCTGCTTCATGAATTTGATAAAAAATGTTTGTTCAGGGTGATGCAGTCCACAGAGAGGCGAGCTCGGACCCTCTATTTCTTTTTTTTTTTTTCCCTCAGAACTGTAACCTCTGAAGGGAGAGAAATTTCAAACGTATCCCTGATGCGAGGAGAGAGGGGAAGGGGAAGGTGAGAAAACAAGGCTAGCGGCATTGGACAGGTAAGGTGTGGCCCAGCAATTCTGAAAACTTTGGAATTTATTAGGGAGCAGAAAGGTCACATTGAGAAGTCGAGAGGCTGGGTCATGCCTTCAGTCAGTGGCTGGGAACCTTGATCATATGCTTCTCCACACTTCTTTCCTCAGGAAAACGCAAGGCTCTTGACTGTTAAGACCTGACTCCCCCACTCAGGGTGTCGCGAATAAAAGACTGGATGAGAGAGGACGCAAAGGAAAAGTGCAAGGAAAGCCCACCCTCCCCGGATTGGAGCACATAGGGATCAGAAGAGACCCAGGCCAAGAAGCTCCCGGCAACTGAGACCGATACTCACTGGCGGATGACGACCAAGGCAAAGCGCGGCATCTTGGACCAAGTCGCGTGAGGTACGACCTGGCTCTGCAGCACCTCGCTGCGCCTGACTCCGGGGCCACTTTGCCTGCACTACTTCCGTCTGCCCTGCGGACCGGCTCCGTAGCTATTGGTCGAGGCGGCTGAACGTCACCACAGGGCTACCAATAGGAACGGAGACTGAAGCCCGGAGAGGCCCCGCCCAGGCCCGTGGCGCTTGCGCCCCTGCGCGCCAGCTTGTGATTGGCGCCTGGCAGGTGCGCGCGGCCCCGCCCTGGGTTAACGCCCTGGAGTCTTGCCAGAGCGAGACCGCCGCCTGCAGATAAGAACTGCTTTGATTCTTTAATGCTGACCTGATTTGAGGAAGGCGTGCAAGGTGTAGGGCCTATAGTGTGCCGAGGCGATGGCACTCTCTCTCTCATGGTTGCACAGCCAGACTGCATCCTGTGAGGGTTAGCTGTTATCATTTACCTGGGAAGTGAGGTCGAACTAGGTATGTAGATCTAAACCAACCTAGTTTCTCTCTCAACTTCTTAACCAAAAACTTTTGTCAGGCCCCTTTCTTGCCTTCTGCTTTGCTGAGCCTGATCCTCCCAAACATTATTACCAAGTATTTTCGCTAATGCTGCTACCACTTATAATTAAGTCACTCCAGAAGTCTCCACTGTTGTATTAAGAATTGAAGTCAACCACTCCTTAAAATAGTTCCTATTGTAATGAATGTTATCTCTGTTGCAGTGATCTAGAGGAAAGGCTTTTCCTTAAAAACAAATGCGGGGACGTAGGTTCTGTATAAAAACCCTTTGGGAGGGTTTGGGGAGTCAGCACAACCCTTTAAGAGCACTAATTACTTGTTCATCTAGAGATACAGGTTCAAAGCCCAGTACACCCGCGGAGGCTATCAGACATCTGTAACTCCAGTTCCAGGAGATCTGGTCCCTTCTTCTGACCTCTGGGCTCACGTTATGCACAGACATTCCGGCAAAGCACCTATACACATAAAATAAAAATAAATCTCAATAAATATATAGATGTCTTCAAGACCGAGACTGAGCCTCTAATCCTCAGCCTTTAATGACAAGAACATAGGGATAAAAGGGCTATAGAGGGTCACAGCCTGTGCCCAACAAGCCAGGCCTGGCCACCTAGCCTTCATAAGACAATTGAGAGCCAAATAAATAGTGAGGAAAAAGGAGGTTTATTCAGTGTAACCACTGTTCCTCCCCCTCAGTCTATCCGTAGGATCCTAAATTTTCTCTGAAATTTTAAATGGAAGCTAAGAGACAGACATGACTAAGCAGCCCAGCCACCAAGGTGTGTTCCCCTGCAGAGGAATGTCTTAGCTCCGCCAGTCTCTAACAAGTGACGTTCCTCCCAGTCAAGAGTTCCCTCCTCGGACTGCCTTCAGGACTTTTTCTTCCTCCAGCAAGAGATTCCTAGAGAGACACCCAGTTTCTTGGGATCCATTGTTTCAACAGACTCATAGCCAAAAAGAGGGCACAAGAGTCTCTTTTGGATTTATTTTATTCTTGCCAAGTGTGGTGACACTTGGCCCCAGCACTCAGGAGTCAGAGGCAAGAAAATCTTCTGAGTTTTAGGTCAGCCTGGTCTACACAGGGAGTTACAGGCATTAGGGGTTACATGGTTAGCCCCTGTCTGATGATGATGATGATGATGATGATGATGATAAAACAATGTGCTGACTAGTTTTATGTCAACTTGACACAAGCTATTGTTATCTGAAAGAAGTTGTCTTAGGGTTTCATTGATGTGAAGAGACACTGTGATAGCTATTCCCAGTTGCTAATTTGATTATGTCTGGAATGAACTACAATCTAGAAATGGGGGGGACAGCTTTGATCCAGATCTTGAGGCTGGAAGACAGGCTTTTGATCTGGATTTTGAACCATAGTGGTCATGAAAAGCCTAGGTGATACACGCCTTTAATCCCAGGAGACAGAGGCAAGTAGATCTCTTGAGTTCAAAGCCAACCTGGAACAAAGCAAGTTCCAAGTTAGGTCCAGGCATGGAGGTTCACACCTTTAATCTGGACCATACCTTCTGCTGGAGGCCTACATAAGGACAATGGAAGGAGAAAAGCTTCCTTCTTCCCTGCCAGCACATCTGTTGAAACCTACTTCTTCAGCATTCTTGCTTACACTGAAGACCCGCTGAAACAACTAGCCTCGTGGGACTAGATTCTTAGATGTCCCTTTCACCAGTGCTCATTGTTGGCTAGTTGGACTCCAGACTGTAAGTCATTTCAATAATTTCCCTTAATATAGAGAGACATTACATAAGTTCTATGACTCTCGAGAACCCTGACCAATACAGACACCATGACCAAGCAAACTTGTATAAAGGTAAACATTTAATTGGGGCTGGTTTACAGTTTCAGAGGTTCAGTCCATTATCATCAAGGCAGGAAGCGTGGCGGCATCTAGGTAGAAACGGTGCTGGAGGGGTTGAGAGTTCTACATCTTGACCTAAAGGCATCTAGAAGGAAACTGACTTCCATATTGGGCGGAGCTTGAGCACTAGGAGCCCTCAAAGCCCGCCTACACAGTGACACTCATCCTCCAAAAAGGCCACATCCATTCCATCAAGGCCATATTTCCTATTAGTGCCACTTCCCATGGGCCAAGCACATTCAAACCACCACAGAAGGGAACCTCAATTGAGAAAATTCCTCCATAATATCTAACTATAGGACATTTTTTTTAAATTAGTGATTGATGGAGGAGGGCCCAGCCCATTATAGGACTGGTACTATTCTTGGACTGAGAAAGTCACACTGAGAAAGCCCATAAGCAGCACCCCTCCATGCCCTCTGCTTCAGCTCCTGCCTTCGGATTCCTGCCTTATTTGAGTTCCTGTCTGACTTCTTCAGTGATACACTAAAATGTGGAAGTGTAAGCAAAATAAACTCATTCCTTCCCAATTTGATTTTGGTCTTGGTGCTTTATCACAGCAATAGAACTGAGATGATGATGACGATGACTACTGATATATATATATATATATATATATATACATACATATACTTGCTAGGCAGGCTGTTTGTTTAACTATAGGCCCAAGCATTACATGGGTCATAATTAATATTGGATGTGTTGTCTTCATGTATTCTTAGCTAAATCCTTGAATTTGTCAGTCTATGTGTGGTGATTTCTTAATTATAGTTTAGATAAGACATAGAATGTTTGAGACAGATTCAAAACCATGTACCATGGATCATTGCATTTGACCTTGTAGCAATTGGGAGGGAGACAGAACAGGTAGGCTTCCTTATCTTCGGTACAGAGATGAGAAATGTGCCCTCAAAAGAAACTAAGGCAGTTTGTCTAGGCTCACAAAGCTAGTTGGCACAGGGCTAGTTCAGAGACCCTCAAACTTCATTCCCAATGGATCACCCCGTAGAGGAATTTTAATTCAGCAACCTGGCTGCTCCCACAAGGGATCACATCCAAAGACCTAGGTCTGTGTGATCTTGCCAGAATGATAATGCAAGATATTTCCTATCCATTCACATTGAGGCAGTGAGAGGCTAGTGAGAGGGGAGAGAGGAGGAGGAGCTAAGAGAAGGAAGGGTGGAGAGAGAGAGGGAGCCTGGGAGCTGCATGAGGGAGTGTAGGAGCAGACATGCAGATCCAGATGTGTTTCTGGTGTGCTGAGAGGTTAGAAATATTGGGATAAAACCTTATCACTGTAATTTGGCATTATGTAATTGGGAGTTACATATACTTAAATATATTTGGTTAACTACTCAAGTTTAAGAGTCATGCTTTACTGGATACTTGGAAGTAGTGGGTGCTGGGCAGGAGAGTGGGACCTGCCAGGACTTGGAGTCCCACCTGGCAGGGCGATACTATATTTTAACAATTTCCCACTACAAAATGATTCACCTTTAATCCCTCTGACTGAAATATTGACATGCCCTTAATTCACACTTTAAATCCTAAACAAGTGCTATCTAATTGGTGATTCAGAGAAAGATTCAACAAGTTAGAAACAGGATATGCCCAACTCTTATGAGAATAGCACAGGAAAGAGAGGCTACTTAAGAGAGCAGGGTGGGTGCAGACACACAGACAGACAGACAGACAGACCAACAGACACACACACACACACACACACACAGAGAGAGAGAGAGAGAGAGTGTTTAACATTAGAACAGATTGACAGAGAGTTACTTGAGTCCAAGCAGAGCAATTCAGTCAGAATCCCAGAGAAGCCAGTTTGAATCAGTCAGCTAGGAGATTTGGGCCAGAACAGCTAAATTGAAACAGCCAATAAGAGTTCAGAAAGAGAAAGGGTGAGTTTATTCAACAGTAAGCCTCTGAGATGACAATCATATCTGGTGAATAGAAGTTACATTTACACTACCCAGCTGAGCTCCAGAAAAACTAAATCTGATTAAACCTATGAAGGAGTGCTCCTGACACTCGTATGTTTATAATGCCTAGTCATTTTTGGCCCCGAGAGTTAGCTGTTTGGAACCCTTCTTTTCCCACCAAGTTCCTCTCTTTCATGGCCCTCTACTGTATTTATTTTATTTTTTTATTTTTAGGCTGGTTTTTGGTTGGTTAGTTGGTTGGTTTTTGATTTTTCAAGGCAGGGTTTCTCTGTGTATCCCTGGCTGTCCTGAAACTTACTCTGTATTGCAGGCTGGCCTTGAACTCACAGAGATCTGCATGCTTCTGCCTCCTGGGCTGCTGAGATTAAAAGTATACACCACCATACATGTCCCTCCACTTGATTCATTTATTGAAACAGGGTTTCTCAGTGAACTTGACGTTCCACGGTTCATCTCGACTAGCTGGCCAACAAACCCCAGAGATCCTCCTGTCTCCACTCCTAACCACAGCACTGGGATTAGAAGCATGCATCATTCATAGGCAGGGGCAAGGAGATCAGAAGTTCAAGGTTATCCTTGGCTTGCTTTTCACGTGGGTACTTGTTGTGGATAGCCCTGGGCTTGTATTTTGATGCTAACTCCACTCCTCAGAGGGACTGCAGATAAGGAGTTGCTTGGTGAACCTTCTCCTCACCTTAACTTTTCAAATAAAGGCTTGAGCCAATGTTTGGGCAGGAGGAAGGGGAGGAGCTAGTGTTTAGGGGAGGAGCCACGGGGGATCAACAGGTGAGGCTGCAGAGAGAAGCTCGTGACCTGGAGAAACCGTAAGTTATATGGGATAATATAGATGGAAATAGAGTAGTGTAGTGGGAGATCTGCCCAATCTAGGCTTATAGCTTGTTTTGTTACTGATTGAGATTTCTTTTACCGGGGAATTGGGTTGGAAACAAAGTAGCAACAGGTACTAGGGATCAAACTCAGGGAGTCATGATTATGTGGCAGACACTTCACAGTTTTTAAATTAAGTCATTTGGGCTGGAGAGATGGCTCAGCAGTTAAGAGCACTGGCTGCTCTTCCAGAGGTCCTAAGTTCAATTCCCAGCAAGCACAGGGTGGCTCACAACTATCTGTAATGGGGATCTGATGCCCTCTTCTGGTGTGTCTGAAGATAGCTATATAGTGTACCCATATACATGAAATAAATAAGTAAAATCTTTTAAAAAAATAAATTAAGTCAGTTAATGAATCTAAATTATAATTTATTGAAGATTCACCAGAATATGTAGCATCTCGAGTAGTTGATGGATAGAAATACAAATTTCAGCCGGGCGGTGGTGGCGCACGCCTTTAATCCCAGCACTTGGGAGGCAGAGGCAGGAGGATTTCTGAGTTCGAGGCCAGCCTGGTCTACAAAGTGAGTTCCAGGACAGCCAGGGCTACACAGAGAAACCCTGTCTCGAAAAAACAAACAAACAAACAAACAAAAAAAAAGATAAAAAAAAAAAGAAATACAAATTTCAGGCTAATTATCATGAACTATCATTACACAGTGAATCCAGACAACACTGTTACCCCATAAATATGGGCAGTTTTTATATGCCAATCATAAAACAATCTGCTAAACTAAAGAAGGACTCATTAGAGTACAAACAGGACCCTAAGTCTAAAGCCAAAGAAGACAGAGTGAACCATGGCTATAATCCTAGCCCTCTAGAGTCTGGGGCAGGAAGTCTCAGGTTGAAGACCACATAGCCAGTTCAGAGTTCCAGGCCTGGCGTACCTAGGAAGACACTCTCCAAAACAAGCAACAAAAAGAACAATTGCCGTTCAAGTATAGACTAGGGGCTTTCAGGACCAGAGAGCTGCAACTCTGTGATAGAGGGAGCTATCTGCCACTGAGCTGCTGCACGGGCAAATCTTCTCAGGTTTCCGGAGGCGGAGGCTGCCGCGGTTTTATACCAGCGTAAAGAGGGAGATTTACGGGCAGGAACCTTCACGCACCGCCGCTGTCATAACTGATTACATGCCGGACCCCGAGGGAAGAATAGGATCCTGAAAACAACAGAAAATCAAGACTACACGGTAAACCATCTGTTTTACGCAGCCACTGAGAAATAATAATGCAGCCAACGATCCAAGCGAGAGGGGCCTGCCAGGCCCACTGTGCCCAGACTCTCCATCAGCTTGGTAGCTGGGGGCGGAGGAAGATTGGTTTTGGCAAGTCGGTCTGCCAACACCTGACATCTGTCACCAGGACCTCCCGATGGCGCTCCTAACTGCCAACCTTTTCACTGACGTACAGTTGAAGGCCGCCTCCTCAGCCCGCCGTGCTTCTGGGGAACCTCACTATTATTTGAAGACATGTATCCAGTAATCCCTTTTCATGCCCTGCCGTTTACCCTGTCACTTTGTGGGGGGAAAGAACTCTTTCCCAGGCCAGGTTCGTGGCCGTTTGGAAGCAGCAACAGCGTGTCGGGAAGGGGTATTATGAGAGTCCTAAGTGCTGACTGGGATGGCTTACATTATCAGTAGTCTCTGCCAAGAGCCTCAGAAATGTCTTCTTCACTCCTCGAATAGCCTCACTTTTGGTGAAAAAAGCGCGTGTGTTTATGACACTGTTAAGGAAAACTAAGCCCGTGCTTCATGTCTATGTTCAAGGTTAGCTGAGTCATGGAAAAGTTTTTTTTTTCTTTCTTTTTCTTTTCCATTTTCTTTTTTGTCTCACTGTGTAAATCTGGCTGGCCTGGACCTCTTCTGTAGACTAGACTGCCTTTGAACTCACAGAGATCTGCCTGCGTCTGCCTCCCAGTACTGGATTGGAATGCATGTGATACCATATCTGGCTTCTGAGAGAAGTTTTCTGTGTCCCAAACTTTACAAAGACTGCTTCCTTTAATCCTCCCAATAATCCTGCAAACTCTCCTACCTTAAAAGGCACAAGAGACTCAAAGCTCAAATCATCAGGGTCTGTTAGCCATGGGGTTCAAAGCCGGCTCGTACAGCTTAAGCATTCCCCCCTCTCCCCTTAGGACACCCCAATTCTCCACCTCAGTATTACTACATAGTGAATAAATGTGTGACAGGATTAATCATTTTCCAGGTAGGTATCAAGCTTTGGGGCTATGACGGGGAAGGCAACACAGGCCTGCAGAATGCTTGAGAAAAGATGTTTAGGCTGGGAATGTAATTCAGATGGTATACCGCTTGCCTAGGACACAAAGACCTGAGTTCAATTCCCAGCACTGCATAAACCAGGTATTGTGACCCACACCTATAATCTTAGCAGAGGAGGCAGAGGCAGGAGGGATCAGAAGTTCAAGGCCATCCTTGGCTACAAAGTGAGTTTGAAGACCGCTTGATCTCCTGTCTCAAAAAAACAAAAAAAAAACCAAAAAAACCAAAGAAACAACAACAAAAAAAAAATAGGTGTGAGTGTTTAAATGTCTGATATTTGAGGCTTTCCTAGGTGGTGCAGGCTACCTCAAGTTTTGGGGTTTAGGGTGTTTTTTTATTTCAGAGAGTTTTCTGGGTTTGTGTTATGTGTGTGGAACTTAAGGCTAACCCTAAAATTAAACGTCTGAAATCGGAAACTGTGAAGAAGCATGAGGGGCAGAAGTCAGACACCAACCTTGGGTGTGCCTCATCGAGGGCCTTCTACCTTAATTTTCAAGACTGGATCTCACTGGCCTGGAGTCTGTCCAGCTAGGTTAGATTAGGAAGCCCCAGGGATCCATTACCTCGCGCCAGGACCAGGTGAACCCAGTGCTTGAACTTGGTTCCTCAGAGCCTTGCATGGTAAGCACTTGACCGGATGAGTCATCCTATGAGCCGTTCTCCTAGCCCGATACCAGAGACTTTTTAAAGGATCATACTGAAAAGAAAGAATCTGAGGAGTTTTGATGTTTCACTGTGTTGCTGGCTGTGTCCAGAAGGCCGTGCTGGTCCAATCATGAGTGGAAATGCCTGTCTCCTTTTATTCACACCTTCATTTTCTGGGTGGTTGTAACACGTTCAGCATCGCCAGACCCCAGCTTGTGGTGCCCACGAGAGAATGTGATGCTCTGAGGGATGGCCTGTGCTTTTCCTCCACTAGATTTCCCTACATTTGGGGGACCTCCACTATGTCTTATTAGAGGTACAGTAACCATAAAGGGTCCAGGAAAAGACTGTGTCCTCCTGCCTCCTGTTGGAGGCAAGAAGGGATCTCGCCAGAATTCCAGGTCTAGAGACTCGGTGAGGAGTTCCTGAGTCTAGAGAGAGTCCCCGGGCTGAGAGAGGGAGGAAGGGAATGGCGGAGGAAAGATGAGAAAGCATTGTGTGTTGGTGGGTCCCTGGGGAACAGGGACCAAGTGGGGAGTGTGACTCGTGTGTGTGTGTGTGTGTGTGTGTGTGTGTGTGTGTGTGTGTGTGTAAGTATGCGAGTGTCCATGTGGAAGGGGCCGAAGCTCAACCGTGGGTGTCATTCGTTCCTTAGGAGCCTTTTGCCTTTACAAAAAATCATTATTTTATGTGTGTGGGTACTCTGCCTGTATGCATATCTCTACAGCAGGTTCATCCCTAGTGCCTGAAGAGGACAGAAGAGAGCATCAGATCCCCTGGAACGAGTTACGGCTGGTTTTGAGCTGTCACTCAGGTGCTGGGAACTGAACCCAGGTCAGTAGCCAGTGCTCTTAACCACTGAGCCAACCCTCCAGCCTCTTGCTTGTTTTTGAGATAGGGTATGTCTCTGGCTTGGAGCTCTCCAACTAGACCAGGCTTGCCGGCCCGGGAGCTTAAAGACCCACCTGCCTCTGCCCCCTCAGCATCTGGATTACAAATGGTCCCAATATGCCCAGCTTTTTTTTTTTAATGTAGGATCTATGGATCAAACTCAGGCCCTTATAGTTCAGTGGCAAATACTTTATTGACTGTGGTATCTCCTTAGCTCAGAGATATGAAGTGTTTTGGACTTTTTTGTTTTGTTTTGTTTTTTGTTTTGTCAGAATCTCACTGTGTAGTCCTGGATGGCATGAAACTCACAGAGATCTGCCTGCCGTTGTCTCTGAGTCCTGAGATTAAAGGTGTTTGCTACCATACTCTTTTTCATGTGTTTATGGGGGCGTGTGTGTAGTTGCCTGCCAGTAAAGGCCAGAAGAGGGCGCTGGGTCACCCAGAACTGGAGTTAGAGGTGTTTGAGATGGGCTACAGATGCTGGAAATTGAACTTGGGTCCTCTGAAAGACAGGAACCACTGAACTGTCTTTCTATTCCCAAAATGTGATGTTTTAAAGCCATCAGAGTTTGGGAGTAAAGCTGAGACCATGGCCTTCTCCCAGGCAGAGAGAGCCCTGGGAGTCAGCAAGACCCTAGAGATGTGTGATGGTGCAGCGTGCTTGGGGATGGCCACTTGGCCTCAAGCCCCTGAGTAGTGTGGGGCAGGTGGAATGTTTCCTTTGCATTCAAGAGGAACAACGTTATGGAGAGAGAGCCACAGTCTCGAGGCCTATGATTTTCCTGGAAGCATTTCACCACATTCAGCAGCTGTGCTTATGATATATAGGCCAGTCAGCATACAAGTTCTCCAAGTGGTGAGTCCTAATCAGCTCTCATTTTCCTGAAGAAATACCACCAGTTAGGTGGGCTTGCTTCCACACTCATGTGTGTTTATCACAATTCAGGAGGGTGGATGCACTTGTGGGATTGTGGGCAGGCTTTCTTTTGAAATGCCAGCCTCTATCTCTATTCTCTCATGGATGAAAGGGATCAGAAAGGCCCCTCGGGGGTTCTCCCGATACAGGCTCTAATCCCACTCATTAGGATGCTACTATTCTCTTGATGCAACTACCTTCCAAAGGCCTCACATTGAGTGCAAAGATCTCAATATGAGAGTTTTTGGAAGGGGACACAGCATATTCCAACCAAGAGTGCATAGTCTAGAAAGCCAACCATGGTTGTGATGTGTGCCTGTAATCCCACTTGAGAGGCTGAGGGAGGACAATCAGGAACTAAAGGCTAGCCTGGGCTACACAGCGTAGCCTATCTCAAAACAACAAAGGAAAGAACAAGAAGATGCAGTGTCTCCAATAGTCAACTGATGGTCTCAGCTGGGCTAATGCTCCACACAGCTGTATCTTAGTAATTAATGATTTATTAACTGGTGTCTTTCTTTTAAAGATAGGATTCTTCTATGTTGCCCTATACATCCTGGTACTCACTCTGTAGGCGAGGCCAGCCTCAAACTCAAAGATCTGCCTGTCTCTGCCTCCCAAGTGCTGTGATCAAACAGGTGTACCGTTACAACCCAACTTACTCAATTATATCTTAAATATCAGAAATTAGATTTTTTTAAAACTGGGGGTAGTGACTGGCCTCATTGAGAGATGGCTGGGTTGTCTTGAACAGCTTTGGGACTGCCCTCACCTTTGAGCCACTAGAATGAGAAAGCTAAGCACACTGTGTGCCTTGTGTCACTTGGGCTGGGTCCACAGGCCACCCCTGCTGCTGGCTCTCAGCCTTCTGAGCCTGTATATGGCCATAGAATCAACTTCTGGATGGTTGCTGCTGCCCGTGACAACCAGACAATCTCACCTTGGGAATGTCTGTCTCAAAGACGGGACCTTTTGTACAAGGTGGCCCTGGAGACAGAGACTGGGAAGTCCAGGGCCACTGTGATGTTTCCACAGATGTACTGCAAACTCTAGTCTATGGCTTGCCTTCTTTGTAAGTTGATAGCAAAGTTGCAAAGCAGTGGCCAAAATCCATGCACGTTAATATCTCTAGTGGCTACAAATGTCGGTCAAAAGAATTAAAATTTTTTCTTATGCCAATAAGGTATGCAAAATCTTCCATCCTATAGGGATTCTGTAGGCACCAGGTAGGAAGCCTAAGGCCTCCATTCCCACCCTAGGCCTTTGTCCCACCCAGATTGCCAGAGCTAAGCTAACAAGTCTGAACTGGCAAAGGAGAACAGAACTGAATTATCAGAGAAGCAGGTTCCCCAAGCCAAAAGTTAGTTTTTGAGGGAAAAATAGATTATTGCAAATCCAACCCAAGTAAATGAGTTTGGGAATGTGGTGGTCACACACACACACTTAGAAACCATATATCTGGGGGCTGGAGAGATGGCTCAGTGGTTAAGAGCACTGACTGCTCTTCCGAAGGTCCTGAGTTCAAATCCCTGTAACCACACGGTGGATCACAACCATCCATAACAAGATCTGACGCCCTCTTCCGGTGTGTCTGAAGACAGCTACAGTGTACTTACATATAATAAATAAATAAATCTTTAAAAAAAAAGGAACCATGTATCTTAGGAGAAACCTAAACAGAATCACTGTGACAATTGACTCCAGTACAAGTCACCCATGCTAGCAAAGGCAACCACTTCCCAGGTAAGAATCCTCTCTAAAGGTGCTTCCAGTCCGACAGTCTTTTCCTTGTTAAAAATAGAGGCTTCCTCTTCATTGAAGGTGACATTCTATCCACCAATGACTTCAGCAGGGGTCATTAGCCTGTCCAATCACTGTACTGAAATTTGCATTCTGCTCAGTCCTCAGTCTAAAATCTCAAGTGGTCTGTGCAGTGCAATACATTTGTTTTCTCGCCCCTGTTCACCTCCTTTCTCCAAGCAGAGGCTGTTATCGTTGGTTCTAAAATGTCCCCCACAGTTTCATGGGTATCAAAGCCCCAAGTTGGTGACACCGCTTTGGGAGGTTATGGAACCTCTGGGAAACATGCCTTAGCTAGCAAAAGGAAGTTGTTGACGATGGGCCGTGAAGGAGTTCTCTGACCCACCAAGACATGAACAAGCCCCAAAGGCTCCTCCTGGTCCTGACAGCGTCTGTAGCAGGAGCCCCCATAAATCCCTCCTCCATGCGACTGCCGGGTGCTTTATTGGTGCAATAAGGAGAATAACTGAGAGAGACCCGTTTATATCTACCTGAGTGAGCCAGGTGACTCTTAATTTGCACAGCTCCAAAACGGAGTCACACTCACCAGAAGGGTCTGAGGATTGTGAATAGGATAACTTCTCCTTCTTTCTTTGTTTCTGAGACAGGGTTCTTCTATGTAGACCTGGCTGGCCTGGAACTCACAGAGATCCTCCTGCCTCTGCCTTTGCAGTCCTGAGATTAAAGGTGCCACCATGCCCATTCTTCACCTTGAAGTAGTGAGTGGAGCTGGAACCCAGAGCCCGTGTACACCAGGCAGATGCTCAACCACTGAGCTACTCCTTCAGCTTGTAAATGTTTCTTTATGTCCCAAAGACACTCAGCTGGTGGTTATCTCAAAGTCCCTTATCTTGACATCATATGTTGGAAGCCATGGGTGCCTGTCTATAAAATGATCTTTTTAAAAAGACTGAGTTAGGTGGCTTTTTTTACCCTCTGCTTTAGCCCAGGATGATAGCAAATACAGGGCAAATGCTGGGTGTGAACCTGGGGTGTGAACCTGGGTGGTGAACCTGGCTCCATGCTTTTCAATGAATCAGCTCACTTCATTCTGACAAGACTCTTGGAGGAAAGTATGATTATTATTGAGCTTTGTTTCACAGATAAAGGAACTGAGCTGAGTTTACTGTAGTCACTAGGCAACTGTACCCATGGCTCCCTGGCTAGGGGAGGACCGGCTGGCAGGGATTCTAGAGCAGGCAGCTTACTAGAGCTTCTCCTGTGACTTCTCCTCCGGCTCTGCCACTAGTGACCAAGATCAAAGTATTCAGGGACCTGGTCAGTGGCAAAGTCGCCATCAAAAACACATTTGTTGATTGAGGGGTTCTCAATCAGTTCCTTGGTCTGTAGCCTGTTCTCATCTGTGCAGTGAACTGGTGGTACCTGCAATCATCTTTGTGAAAGAGGTGGGGATAGTCATAGTTTTGACATTGAACGACCTCTCCAGCCAAACAGCTTTTACACCCCCCATACCCCACACCCCTTCTCACTGCTATTCAGCCTTAGGTGGCCTGGAGCTCCCTATGTGAGCCAGGCTAACCTTGAACTCACAGGGATCTACCTGTTTCTACCTCCATAAGCCACCATGCCCAGCAAATTTGCGGTTCAAACAAACAAACCAAAAACAAAAACAAACAAAAATCCTCCAAAATCTAAAACTCTTACAGGTAAAAGAAAATGCCCTTCAAGAGGCTGGAGAGTTGGCTCGGAGTTTGAGAGCATTTGTTGCTCTTGCAGAAGAACCATCTGTAACTCCAGTCCCAGGGGATCCGATGCCCTCTTTCCTCCAGACACCAGGCATACATGTAGTATGCACAGGCATATATGGAGGCAAAACACTCATACACATAGAATAAAAAAATGCCTTCCCCCCAACAAATAAAAATGGGAGAACTCATACTTACTGCATTGGATTGTGTCACCCTACTCTCATTTCTGAGGTCTAACAAAGAATTTCAAAACTCTGCCCCTGCCCCTAGGTCATCTGACTAAAACCCTAGGGCAATAAACACAAGTTTCACCGAGACAAGGTAATGAATCAGGGTCCCAGCTAAAGGGAGAGACTGTGGGCCCATGAGGGGCCCGTGTGAGGAAGTGTCATTGTTCATGTGTGGGACGGGCCGGACAGGGGTCTCTGCAGGCTGCTCCCCCAGCCTCCCAGGTCAAATGCTGAAAGCCTGGTCTGTAGATAGACCCACGCTAGTGGCCTTTTTGGCTCCACCTATGACAGCAGCATCCCCTTGTGGACATCACAGGAAGGGCCTCAGACATACGTCTAACACCAGATTGCTCAGTCTCAGGAGCCGCAGTGACTTGTCATTCCCAGGGAAAAGGGGAGCAGTGTTTTTAGTAAGCATAGCTTTGGAAGGCTAATGTCTCTTTTTCTCTGGCAGCCGTTTCAGGCGGCCCAAGCCTGTGAACAGAGTAGAGGCCTCTGACCAGTTACCACCTCCAGAAAGGCCCTCAAAGCCCAGAACATACAAGTCACCAGTCATTTCCCAGGACAGTTCCAGCCTCTACCTTCAGGACTCCCAAGAAATCAGGCAGGTGGGTGGCTGCCCTGACTCAGTGCCTGGGGCTCAGTTTATCCCACTTCCCACACGTACTTATGGAGTTTAAAGTCTGTTGTGCTGCGTGTGCTTTGCAGGCTGCCTATTTGTGGATCTCCCCCTTCCCTTAAAAAAAAAAAAACACTTTTCATCTCTTTATTTTTGGAAAAAGACAAGGTCCACTTTTACTGTTTCCAGAGTACACGCGCATCCTAACAAGTGTTCAAGCGTTTTCTTTGGTTCACATGTTGGAGCAAACCTCTCCATTCTCCACGGCACAATCTCCCTTCCCTTCCCTTCCCTCTCTCTCGATTTATTTATTTTATGTTTATTTTATGTATGTGAGTTCATTGTGGTTCCCCTCAGACACACCAGAGGAGGACATCAGACCCCATTACAGATGGTTGTGAGCTACCATGCGGTTGCTGGGAATTGAACTCAGGACCTCTGGAAGAGCAGTCAGTGCTCTTAACCACTGAGCCATCTCTCCAGCCCACTTTTCTCTCAACACCAGCTCTTGCCACATTCAGTCCCAGTTGCTGATCCACCTCCGTGCATTTGCACACAAGCCCGTGTGCTTTGTCTCCTCCCAGAGAAGTTCTTCAGCCACAGAGCTGTGGTGCTCTCATTGTGTTTCCTGAAGACCAGATGGAGGCCTGGAACATATACTGGCCCTGGATACTCAACTCATGTTAGTGCCGTGAACCCTCATGTCCACAGCATTATCTATCTATCTATCTATCTATCTATCTATCTATCTATCTATCTATCTATCTATCCATCCATCCATCCATCCATCCATCCATCCATCCATCCATCCATCCATCCATTTTTTTATTTATGTGTACATTTGTGCCTCATGTATGTATGTGTGTCATGTGTGCAGTGCCTCCAGAAGCCATAAGAAGCAAAAGAGGGCACTGGATCCCCAGGAACTAGAATTGCAGTTGTGAGCCACCTGATTTGGGTACAAGTGATTGAACCAAGCCTCTCCAAGAGCAGCAAACACTCTCAGCTGCTGAGCCATTTCTCCACCTCTCTCAACAGCATTTTTTGCTGTTCTCCGCCCCCAGCCCAAGGCTGAACAATATACGGCCCAACATGCAGCTTTTGGACACTTGCTTCATGGAAGGATGTTAGGAACATCACTGCTAAGCCAACTGAAGCTCTTATTTTGTTGCTATCATGGACGCTTGAGTCTCGGGAAAGTTATTCGAAATACAAGAGCAAATCCTTTGTGGCAGCACCTAACTTTCATCTGGGGAGGCAGAGGCAGGAAAATCTCTGTGAGTTTGAAGCCAGCTTGGTCTATATTGTGAGTTTCAGGAGAGTCAGTGCTAAGCAATAAGACACCCTAACTCAAAACACACAACACACATATACACACCAAACAAAAACAAGAGAAATACAAAAGTATGGGTCCGAAGAGATCACTCAGCTGTTAAGATCTCTGACTTCTGGTTTAATCCCTAGCATCCACATGGTGGCTCACAACCATCTGTAACTCTAGCTCCAGGGGACTCTTAATGCATACGAGGACCACACCTCACATGAGATACAGTGGTGGGAGTTGGGGGGGGCATTATATGGGAACCTTTACAAACATGAGGTTCTTCACCTGGCTAATAAGGGTGGGGATCCCTAGAGACAACCCTGAATCTGGAGATAGCACTGTGGGTTTCTGGCAACCATACCAGGAGACACTCGCTCTCAGCCAAGAGAGTGAGTATTTGGCAAAAGACAGGGACTGTTCTGGAAGCCCAGTCATGATGCTGCTGCCTTAGCTACCTCAAGAAGACTTGCAGATATTTCTACTCGAATATGGCTATATTCATGGTCTAAAAGAAAAAAGTCAACTACTCGGATATGGGGTCGCTTCTGGTTTAGGATTTCAACCTTTTGTCATTACCAACTGTTGCCAAGAGAGTTCTGACTCAGGACAGGTATGTTCTCGTCTGAGGGCTAGCAGTCTAGAAATAAGTCAATGAGAGCCAGACATTGTAGGTCAAGGTGAGTTTATTGTCCAAATAGCATAACCTAATTGCATTCAAAACCTCTTTCAACATCATCTTCAAATCTGACTTCAAACTTGTCAGAAGAACAAGTTATGGTTGTTTTTTTTTTTAAAGATCACTTAAAACTTAACGGCTACTACATCACATCAGCATTGTAGTCAATACAATGTGCTTCCCCCCAGATTTTCTAGAGACCTTTTCTTTTCTTATTCACACTGATCCTGCTACTTTAGCATTTCCTAGAATCCCAACCATAAAACCCACCCATACCTGTTATAGAGTACACCGTGAGAGAACATTGATTTGATATGGCATCCCACTCTTAAAGCAAATTTAAAAAAGAAAAGAAAGAAACAAAATAATCCAAGACAAGAGATCATAACCGACAGATCTGAGGTACACGGCAGAAGGATAATGAACAACATGGAGATAATTCGATGGCACGGTGACTTACTGGGGACGTACAAGATGATCAGTATAAGAATGACAGCCAATGAAAATTAAGAGACATTTTAATGTTTTTCTTTCTTTCTTTTTTTTTTTTTGTCAAAGATAGGCACCTGTTGAAATTGAGTGGCTATTGTAAGTCAGTAAGGCACTTTTCCCCCACCAGTGGGCTGCAGGCAAAGGAACAGATCTGCAGCTCCATCAAGTGTGTGTATGTATTGACGGCTTCGTAAAACGAGAGCCAAGAGCGGGTCTCGCAGCCCAGCCGCGTGTAAAAGCAGAGTAGCACACGTTCTGGCTCGAGGACTCTTTCATCGAAAGCCACGTGGTGTAAGGAAGTTCTAACACCTCCTGGGGCTTCCTACCCTGTTTTGTACAAATAAGCATGCTGCAGCTGTTGACAACCCCCTGGAGTCTGCACGGAGAGAAGCCTGTGTGCAGTGTGCACCTATGGAGGGCTTGTCGGCTTACGGGGAATTCACTGTCTCCGTTATTAATTTCCCTTTTAAAGCTATTCCCAAGATTGGACTGTCTAAGGTAAGCAAGGGGGAATCCTTTGGGCTTAGAAGTCAGCTGACTTACTTAGACTTCTGATTGCTACCTCCAGTTCCCATACCACCAGTATCCTGTCCAGGACATAGGTGTGGTCCTCCCAGCCCTGGCCTCATACCCCATGGAGACAAAGCTCCCTCTGCCCTCTTCGTGAAAGCCATCCCATTTTAACCTGTTGCTCCTACAGCTCCCAAGGCACAGTCTGGTGGGTCCCCAAAGAACTAGACTATAGGAAAGCTATTAAGCTCCCTCTGAGGGGTCACTTACCCTGCTAGCAACAGGATGGGATCTGGGGGTGCTACATGTACCCCCAGCCTGGCTGCTAGAAAGGAGTCTGTCTTGATAGGCATGCATCTTAAAGTTAGCTGCCTTCAAGACAAGCTCTGCTTTCCCATGGCATCCTGGGGACAGTTCAAACCCAAGCAGCCTCTACAAGCTGTCCTATCTAGAAGGAGCTCGCCACTCGAAGGCTGCCTGGTTTTTAGGAACCATTATGAATCTCCTTATGCTTAGCATATTATTTTTGGCATACTAGGGTTTCTTGCCCCTAGGATTTGGTCAAAACAGGGAAGGACCAAAATTTGGCAGGCTGGGGGAACAACTTAGCCCCCACTGATGGAGAAAACAAAACAAAACAAAAACCCAACAATGACAAATTAAAAACAAAGAAGAAGCCAGGCGGTGGTGGCGCACGCCTTTAATCCCAGCACTTGGGAGGCAGAGGCAGGTGGATTTCTGAGTTCGAGGCCAGCCTGGTCTACAGAGTGAGTTCCAGGACAGCCAGGGCTACACAGAGAAACCCTGCCTCGAAAAACCAAAAAAATAAAATAAAATAAAATAAAAACAAAGAAGAGATCATTATTAGCAAGGCAGAAAAAGACCAGAATTTGCAATCCCTTCTGTAGGATATGAAGGGGGTTGGGAAAACAAGCTGAAATGCATGGGGTCATTTATACCCCTCTGGGACAGAAATACTACCAAGGAGACCCAGATCTAAACAGAAGGTACTGGTCACCAAGGAATCCAGGCTTCCTTCCCTTGTGTAAGTGAGGAGCAGGCAGAATGGCCACTCTACAGGACTCGTCCTACTAGGCTCTGAGGATGGCAAACAGGAAGAGTCTCTTAGGTTCCAGGGATGGAGGGGCAGACAGTAACCTGCCTCTCCCCTTGTGTGTCAGCTTTCTTCATTCAATGTTTCTGTTAAGTTCAAAGGTCACTCGTCAGGCACCCGAGTTGCCCAAGACCTCAAGGGAGTGTGTTCGTCAAGTTCAGTGGGGTTCCTTAAGGACCAGGATACTGTGCTGTGCAGTGTGACCTCTAGATAGACACTGGCTAGCTGCAGGCTGCTCCATTCTCTGCTCTCAAACTTCCCAAACCATCACCCACTGTCCCACCACAACGCCCCTAGAACTTAGGGTCATGCTAACTCGCCAAGTCCCAATCCTTCTTAAATACACACAAGACCACAGAAACAGCCTCTCCCTTCTTTCAACTTGCATCCCAGACTCATTCAACCTATGCCTCCTACCTTGGCCACTCAATGGAGATCCAAAACCTGAAGCCATTCCATGCCACACACAGTCACCCTGGCCACGCACAGCGCTTGCCTGCCACTATAGACCGTAGAGGACAAAGAGTGGGAGAGAGGAACCCCACCCGTGTGTGCTGCAGACTCAGCACCCCAGACTCAGTCTTAGGAATACTTTGGAGACCATCCAAAAGTTGGGGTGTCAATGCCAAGGAGAGGGAAACTGGTCAATGTTCATGGGGAAGGGAACTCATGAAGAGAAAAGTTCTGTGTCTGAATGGGCTTCGAGATGCGGGGGAGGGTCTCCTGACTGTCTCCTACAGAATTCTTCACTGCTGACCCTGGTGCATGCATGCAAATGAGGCTGACCTAGTCCACTGCCTGCGCTGGCTGAGTATCTGCCTTGTGTAGAGGAGCCCTTCAGCATTGTCTTTTATCATAAGGAGGGAGCACGAGTGAAAGGGGAGCCTGGTGACCTTTGAGACAGAAAAGACCTCTAGCCTGAGACCCTGGGGTCAGATCTCTCCTGCCTTCTACCTAAGAGGATGCCCAGATCCCGCCTTCTGCCTGCCCTGTGCCAGCGGCCTTCTTCCAAACAGAAACTCTATATATAGCTGTGAGGTATTATGAAAACAAAAAGAAGTACATTGTTATCATTACTGGTTTTGTTTTTTGTTTTTTGTTTTTGTCCAGTAAACCTGAGGTAAAGAATATGAAGAAGCATGGAAGAGGAACGAAACCAAACCAAAGGGAACGCAATCAATGCTACCAGAACAGGAACAGAGGAAAATGCTTTTCCAGTACAAAGAACTCATTTCTCAACCATCTACTTCGGGACTTGAAATTTAAGCAGTAAAATAATATATTATAACAATGTTTCTAAAATAGCAGCACACCGTGAAACATTACAGCTAGGTACTGTTAATGTGAATGGGGATGAACGATCTTAGCTTCTTAGCAGCGAAAAAAATAATAATAAACAGAACAAAAGAAAATGAAAGATAAGAGACCCTTAGATGTTTCTCCATCTTCAACCCTCTCGTACTGTGAAACAAGGCAGAACCTGTGTATGATAATTCTTCAAAGCAGCCCTGTTCTGATCTTTCCTCTTAAAAAAACAAAAAAAAGCAGATATTTTTTTAACAAATAGCTTCATTACCTGTCAATTATAATTGTGCAAAAAAAACCAAAACAAAATAAAACAAAAAAACAAAAACCAACTGCGGCTCCAACTTCTGTTTACTGACTGTCTCAAAGAAGTGGGAGAGGAGGTCTTCAAGTACACTGAATACAACTTTGCACTAAAATTAACAAACAAACAAAAATAAACGGAAAAGGGACCAAAATGCCACACCCTGATGTTCAGCCTTTGCACTAGAAGTAACTTTTCTTTCCATGTCCAAAGGAGAAAAACATAGACGGGGATTCAATCCTTCTAAGCCGTCAGAATGGTTTAGACCTTTGTTTACGGGCTTCTCTGAGGAATACTGGATAAGGATATCAGCAAAGGGTTTTCTCTGCCCTCATGGGGACACCAGAGCTAGGTACCAGAACATCAGACTCCAGAAATGAATAGTAACCGGAAGAGGTCAGAAGGGGAAGGGCAGAGAAGGAAGGTGTATTCAACATGATTTGCATAAACCATCCCATATGCACCCCACCCTCCCCCAAAATTTTCAAAGTGCTTTTCTAATGGAATGGTTTATAACAACGTTAAACTGTGGACCAGACCCGCCAATCAGCACCAAAAGTTAAGGGTTGTTTCTTTTTCTTTTTTTTTCTTAACAGGGGATTAAAGATCACCTCACCCTCTTCCATCACAAAAGGAAGCTTTGTTTCAGATTCCGTTTGTGGTCTTCCTCTGCCCCCATTTAGATGAGTTTTGGTCACGGCCCATAGCTAATTCCCTCCGTCAGATAACGGTAGGATATATCTACAATGAACCATGTTTGGAAGAAGAAGCCCAGATTCACCAAACATGAGACTTAGGAGCCAATCACCTGTGTCCAACTGGCAAAAGACATATCCCTTAGGTAGCAGCTACTGTAGTCAGCAAGAGTATGCAACGGGGCGACCCCCACCACGCTCAGTCTTGGGAACATGTGGTGAGGTATCAAGGCGCTTCTTACATCCAAAATGGTTCAGTCATGTGGTCGGGTGGTTCTGCGCAACCTCCCTGGCATGTCCCTTCTCGTTTCTGATTCCTCCTTGGGTTCACTGCTTTGCAAACTACTCATGCCGGCACCCACGGTTCCTTGCGATTCTACTAAAGGGGGGTATATGCACTAGCTCACAAGCACAAAAGACAGTCTCCTCTAATTTGTTCCCATATTGCAGGTATACACATTCTCTAGTTAGTCTGCGGGTTCTCCTGTAAGCATCTCACTATGACTTTTACATCACCAAATGATAACGATTCGCATATACAAGGGATCCCCTTACGCTGGACTTTGAACAGGCACCACATGCGTTTCAACTATATGGCCTTTTCCTCTCACTTCTAAAAGACCTTTAAATAGGATCTAGGTGGGGGCAGATTTTGTTTTTGTAACTTTTTTTTTTTGAAGTTTCATCCTAAAACACAAAGAACGAGACATAACTAGAGAGAGAAGGGGCTAGCAGATGACGAACACGCCTCTCTCTTGCCGCCCGAATGGCTTCCTCACAGGTCAACATCCCGCACGTCTGTAGGGGTGGTGGCTTGGTCCGGATCTTCCACAGACTTGGATCCGTTATGCTGCTCTTGACGGAACTGCTGCAGGCTGTTAAGCAGCACAGCCTCAATTTGCTCCTGGCAGGCTTTGAGACAATCCTGGAGGAGAGAAGTCCAGACCGGAGCTATTAGCACATGCAAATGCATACAACACCTCCCAAAGGCAGATATTATCCAACTCACATCCTTATTTTTCCTGTGAAGGAAAACAGAAATGTTTTCAAATGCCACGGAAACTCAGTACCCAAAGTGGGTGGGGTCCACAGCCGGCAGCATCAGCACCATCTGGGAAGTAGCTAGAAACCTATCCCAGACCAAGCCCATCAGAGCCAGCACTTCGGCCGAAGCCCAGGCGTTTCCTATTCCAAACTACATTGACTGGAAGGTGATCCAGCTACAAAGAGCCCTTGCCTGGTCATCAAGGGATCAACTGGAGGTTTTTCTGTCTGGGAAAGGTTCCTGCAAGGTTGCCACACTGTAAGCCAAGCAAGGAACTATGCAATGGATAAGAAGGGCGATGCTTAACTGTTTAAAGTGTTCAGAAACGAAATATCTCTGCATTCTTTCACCACCCTTGGACCCCTTTCACAAAAACACAATGCATAATAATGTTTACAAAACTCAGGACACTAGAGCTTGTCCAATTTGGGAATAAGCAAGATTTTGTACTGTTGCCTTTATTAGTCTATATTTGGTAGGGAAAATCCAGAGTGAGCCACCCCAGGCAGAAGATTCTATTAGCTGGGAGATATGGAATGTGGGGGCAAGTCACGGCTGTCACTGGGATGGGACTAAGGCTCAGGCTAGAAGGTTGGGGGGAGGGGCAAGCTGAGGAAACTGCCCCTAGTAGGGACTTTCACCCCAGCTTCTTCCCTAGTTCCACATCCCTGCACTAGGAAGCAACCTGTGCTTATAGAAAAGGTGCTAACTTAAATCTCCAGGTTCCTGCTCACAGCTCAACACAAACTCCCCTCTGTTTATTTCACTGCTTAGACCTCACCACCCAGAAATTGCTATTTTTTTTTCCAAACATAAAAGGCATTATCTTTATTTCCCAAAGACCTGAAAATAAAGTTAGCAACAACTACCAAGGAGCAAAAATTTCCATCCTCTACCCTCCCCTGCCCACCCTACCCCGCACCCCCGACCTCCTCACGCTCCCACACCTCCATTTTTTTCTTTCCTATCTCTCATCTGCTCCCCAGTTCAAACTGTAGCTTGAAGAGGAGGAATGGCAGCAGATGAAGAGCGAAGGTCAGAGGTTGAAATGTTCTCCTGAACCTAGGAAGGGTAGGAAGCAGGAGGAGCATGTTTGGAGGCTGGCGAGACACGGCTCCATTTGCAAACCCCAATCTCGGTTTCTCCCAAGTATAAAAAAATAAAGACTAAGTAGCAAATCAATAAATTGTGTGTGTGTGTGTGTGTGTTTTAATGGCTCCATCTGTCCATCTGTCCTGGAATCTTTAAGAATCCTTTGGATTTTGAGACTACACGTTTCTCAAGCTGGCTGAGTAGCTGAAACTTTAAGCATACAAACATGCCCATCCTATATTTCTTTGAACTAAGGTATAAATTACCAATTACTTAAGACAAGGATGTGCCACAGGTTGGTCCTAGAGATAGTGTGGTCCAGCATTGAGGGTGGGGGTGAGGGGTATCACCAGGCTAATTTCAACAGTACTAAGTAAAAGACTCATATGCCAAGCTCTACCATCTCTCAACCTGATCTTTGGTAGCTGCCAACTTCATTAGCAATTAAAAACCTGGGTCCTGACATCTTCTCTTTTGTTTGCCACGTTTCCTGCTAGGCCAATCTGGCACCATTTGGTGATGTAAACAGTTTTTCCTGGGAGGCAGAGAGAATGAGTGGGAACACCCCCCACTCCCACCCCCATATTGGAGACAGCAACCACATCCATGCCTCCAACCACGTACCTGGCCACAGAAACCAAATCTTACCTGAGACATAAGGTCTGGAAGCTTCTGGTGTTTTAAGACAGTAGAATTTGTAACTAATGAGGGACTGTGGGGAGCCTTTGAGGGGTCGCTTGGCTGGAATCTGACATTGGCCAAGGACAAGGAAATGGGCTTCAGGCAGGAATCTGACTTTAGGCTACCACAGGGAAGTAATCTTAATCTTAACAGGCAGGAATCTTAATCTTAGGGTGGAACAGAAGAAGTAGGCTTCAGGCAAGAATCCGATTTTGGGCTTGGGCGAGGAAGTGGGTTCAGATATTTTGGTCTTTCTGACAAGCCCTTGGAAATGACTGTCACAGGAGTGATCACAGGACTTTGCTTATTGCCTTGCTTGTTCCTCATTGTACTGCTCACCCTTCATACTTGCACGTAATTAAAAATGGTATGAAAGCGGATTGGGAAAAAATGAACCCGCCTTCCATCTGAGAATTGACTGGGGTCAAGCTGCAGCACTGTCTAATTGTCTTTCTTTTCAATCCTCGCTCCTGTGCTGGAGAATCTGTTGACTGACTGAGTGGGCTTGGTCAAGGGACCTTTTGTGAGGCTGGGTTTATGTGGTGGTGCTTGAGAGGAGAACTCTGAACCATTCTGTTTGAAAGGAAGTTGGTTGAGGAGAAGGCTGGAGGGTTATGCCTCTGAAGACAGCCTGGGCTGCATAGTGATGCCTTCTGTGAAAGCTGAGGAATCTTTAAGGTGTCAGGGGCGGGGTTACTTGGTGAATATATTCTGATGTAATCTACAGAGGAGACTTTGGTCTACAGAAGGAAATTTTGTACCTCTTGGCCAAGTCCATACAATCTTTTTTTTTTTTTTTTACTAGTCTGCTATCTTCTGGTCCCCAGAAAAGATTATCTGGGCTGGCACATCTACCCCATCATCATGACCATTGTACATCTCTATTGTATTAATCATGCCAGATGGTCCTCGGAAATCAGCCTGCAGAAAGCTTAAGAACTTGGCCGTAGGATCTGCAGGGTCCTTACTCTTCCTATAGTAAGCCTTTCCTCCTAGCTGCCCAAGATTTTAAAGGGACAATTGTGAGAAACCCCTACAGGGAAGACAAGACATCTGGCAGTCATTTCTACTGGACGTTCAGAGCCCAGGGCTCAAGATGACGCAAGGGTGATGTAACAGTCCATCCAAGGGTAGGCTCACCAGCTAGTCTAAGCACTGGGGGAAGATTCAAAGGTTTCATATAAACTGCACGCTCTCCCTTCCGAGTGTTAGCCAAAATTCAAATCATTACTGGCTCTGCATGATCCCTGATCTTTGCTCCCTCTCACTTGGAGAGGGGAACAAGGACTGATATAGTAATCCTAGGAAAGATGGCCACAACGCCATCTGCCACTCAACCCAGTAGACTGCTAAATCCATCAGGTCTGTTCAACTGTCTATCAGCTTCCACTTCCTCACAAGTGGTCAGTTATTAGCTCTACTTTTAACTAGGGTCCCTCAGTCCTGGCTAGGCCAGGTAGAAATCCTCTACCTGCAGGAAGTATAGAACATATTCCTTCCTGCGGGTGGAGAAACCTGCATGGGATTCCTCCAACATCAATCAATCAATCACCAATCATCCATCCATCAATCAAACCCAGCAGCTACCCCCTCCCCAGATTTCTAGGAGCCCCTCTTGGAGCCTATAGGGCAAGTTTACTTCGTATGAGCTAGCAGAGAGCAAGGAAGAAGACCCCATTGGAGGGGAGCCATGATCTACAATGGAGCAGACTACAGGTAGCAGGGATGGGGTAGGTCGTCATTTGTGTCAGAATCTCACAGGAGAGAAGCATGGATTTCAGAGTAATTCCAAAGGGACAGGGCTAACAGGTGACATATTAAAAACTAACCAGAATATCAGCCAATTTGGAGGTGTAAGATGCTTGCGGAGACCAGTCTGGGAACTGGGAGTGGTTTGTCTCTGAATTGATAGCAGAATCCAATGCAGGTTCCCAATTTGAGAACTTTCTCTTTCCAATTTCTCTACTTCTTTAAGGATGTAAGGTCATAGTAGACAGAGATTCTCCAGAAAGCAAGGCCCAGGCCAAATGTGCATATGTGTGCCTATGTGCGAGAGCATGCGCACGCGCGTGTGTGTGTGTGTGTGTGTGTTTAGAAGTGATGACAACAGTGGCCCTGATCAAAAGATGCTACATCCATGTGACAAGCAGGAGCTCCAGGACCTCAGCTTTGCGACAGCCTCCAAAAGCAGCAGGCATTGTGTTAAGATGCCCCAAATTAAGCTGATTAAAAGGAAAGCCATAATGCTAGTCTGTCAGCCCGGACAGGTGGCACTCCACTGCGCTGGAGGTCGGGCACCCCTCCAGCTCCTCTGATGATGGCCCCCTCCCCGCATTGCCCTGACCCCCCATCCTCAGAGCCCTGACAGCAGCGGCTGTGATCTCCGGCTCCTTTACTCAGCCCCCGACTTCCTCCACTTGCTGGCTCGAGCTCTCTGCCCTGCACCCTCCACTGCCTCCATGAATGGGGCCCACGGAACTCCAACCATTAGCCCCCAGTGTAACTGCATCCACCCATTGTCAGTACACACGCACTGCACTCAACAGTGGGACAAAGGGCTGAATGAGCCGCAGACCCGCAGCCAACTCAGGCAGAGACAACTTAGGAAACTATCTCATTCTCCCTTTCTTCGCAGGCTGCTTGGCTCCTTTCCTTGCATACAGAATGAGGTGGACAAGAAATGAGGAGGGAGGGAGACAGCCCCCAAGCTCTACCCGCCCCCTCACCCGCAGCCCGCCTTCCAGCCATGCTTTCCAGAATTCTTACCCCCCTCCCCCATCACCACCCTGTAAAGTGCACTGAAGATGACATCGGCCAGAGGTGCCTTGAGAATAAAAGTTTCAATCTAAGCAGAGGACAGAAGAGATGCTAGGTACCTCCGAAAAAAGCTTGGATCCAAAGTGAGCCACACTCACCCAAGCTATTTGTTGTGTAATTACTCACTGAGAAGCTGTGTCATAAAATGCAAAGATGACCCTGAGGAAGAATATTCTAGAATCTGTTCTAGGCACTTCTGGAGAACATGCAAGGGGTTCTGTTACAACCCAGGCAGAACTGACAGTATTACTAGAGCCTAAATTTGTTCTATTAAACATCTTCTAGAAACTTCCTCAAATCTTTAGAGCGCAGAAGCCTCAACTCAACTTTTTTTTTTCTGTCTTAAAGTGTTGGTGATTGAACCCAGAACCTTGCATGCGTTAGGCAAATATTCTACCCCTAGCCTCATACCAGTCCCACTCTATATTGACTTAAGTGTGTGACTGACAGTGAAAATTAAGAGGCTCGCTCAAAGATAAATCTTCTGACATATGACTAGTGTTTAATTACGTACATGTAGATAGACAGACAGGTAGCTATAGACAGATGAGAAATCTTTCCTAAAGGCCTGAATGAGTAAGAGGCACATTTGAAACCCCTGTCTGCCTTCTGACCTTTGACCCTTCCTTCCTCCAGCCTCAGTCTCCCCTCCCATGACTACCAGAGGCTAGGGATAAAAAGCCAAGTTCAAGGCAGGTCTTATTCAAGAGACCCTATAGTCAAGTGAACAGTGACAGTAAATTCTGGACCACGGCAAGATTACACTGTGGAGGGGGCCAGAAAGGGAACTGGATTCTGTGAGGGCCTGGGATGGTCCATCCCTGCTCTCAAACTCACCCTTGGCAACAGAAGTCTGGGTATGGAGAAGTTCCCCGAGAGCCAGCCTGCCTCCCTGGCTAGCATCTGTTTTTAGTAACTCTTATAACTTGTGGCTGGAAGGAAAAAGTACCTAAAATACACTGCCCTCTGAGACTTCCCTCCCGTCCCTGTAAAACTGTCAGGCTTCTCATTCAGATTCCTCCTTGGAATGGAACAGTCCAATTTATCTTGGCAACCAGATGGAAAAACAAAGCCCCACTTTCTCAGAACTGCGTGGGTCCCTTTCAGCCCCAGCTATCCACTGCCAGTGAACTGGGAGATGTCTAGCTGTGGCAGGTGAACTCAGCCTTGATCTCAGGCCATCCGTGAGTTACCACCTAAAGGGAGAGTAGAACCCGGTGGCTCTGAAAAGACTGTGAAGAACATGGGGAACTCAGGAATGGCCGTCAGCTATCAGTAGCTCCTGGCTTCCATTTGTCACAAGGGAACAAATGTGGTCCTGGGAGTTGGTTTAACTTCTCCACAGGACAGAGCAACATACTAACCAGCATTTCACCAGGATGGTCCGTATAAGCATGGTATATTTGTATGGATAAAATACCATGGCATAGGGGCTGGAGAGATGCCTCAGAGGTTAAGAGCACTGGTTGCTCTTCCAGAGGTCTTGAGTTCAATTCCCAGCAACCACATGGTGGCTCATAACCATCTACAATGAGATCTGGTGCCCTCTTCTGGCCTGCAAGCATGCATGCAGGCAGAACACTGTACATAATAAATAAATCTTAAAAAAAAATACCATGATATAAAATTGACCATTTTCAGCACATTTTGGTGCAATATACATCCATACTGTATGTTATGGATGCTCCGCCTCCAACTGGAACTCTGTCTGCTCTTATACTGACCTTCCTTCCTTCCTTCTCCTGGGAACCTCAGTTCCGATTTTTGTTTCTACGAATTTGACCTCTCCAGCCGCTTCATATATGACTTGTCTTTTGTGTCTGGCTTATTTCACTTAGCACAATGTTTTTAAGCTTTCCCATACTAAGTGTCTACAGGATGACATTTCTTTTGAAAGGTTATATGATATCCCATCTCATGGACATACCAGTTTGTTTCTCTAGTCCAAGGATATATTTTGCAATTTTTTAACTCTGCTCAAATTTTGCATTAGGCATCACGAGCTCATTTAAAGACACGCCCTGCCTCACTTAAAGTGTCTCACACTAGCATTTGTGAGGACCCTGAACGCTTTTCTTTTCCTTATTGAATTTTAATTAATCTGTTTTTATGTGTACTGGTGTTTTGCCTGCATATATGTCTGTGGTCCACATGTGTGAGGTACAGATCATTGTGAGCATAGGCTCTGGGAACCATACCCAGGTGTTCTGCAAGCGAAGTCGGTGCTTTTAATCACCTGACCATCTCCAGCCCTTACTTTCCATTCCTTGATTAATCACTAAGTTATTGTCTGTGTTCCGTCTGCTCATTCCAGCTTCTAGCACGGTGTCTAGGGACCAGGCCTTGTTCATCTCTACTCTGCAAGGCAGCAGTCTGCAACAACTGGGCATTCTAAGTGCTTCCAGAAGTGAGTCAAACACATCACTTCTTCATTCACAAAATGGTGAGCAGAGGTCATGAAAACAGAACCCCTCTCCCTCTGAACAGCAGTGCATTCTAAATGGCGACTGACTGGCCTCCATCAGATTTCAGCCCTTCAGACAACACATGTTGATGCAGGGGAGGCATTACAGGACCTGGGAAGCTGCAGGCACATCCATCCTTTTCCCTGAAAACAATTCTGGGAAGCAAATGAGTGAGCTTCAGGGAGTCGGTTGTACATGTGCAACTTTGAGGCGCCAGACGTACACCTGGACAAGTGAGGTCCGTCTTACTAGTTCTAATGTCCATGATGGGATGTTAATAATGCAAGATTTATTCTTGGGTCCATTGTGAGGCTCAAACACGGACCTGCACCCTAAAGTAAGACAAAACACTGGTCCCTTGTAGAAATGGGGTGTCAGGGACAGTGACATGGCTCAGTAGGTAAGGGTGTCTGCCACTAAGCTTGCTGACCCAAGTTCGATTCCTAGGAGACACATGGTAGAAGAAGGGACAATTTCCATAGCAGGTTGTTCTCTGACCGCCACATGCAAGTTGTGGCATGTATTACACACACACACACACACACACACACACACACACACACACACACACACAAGTAAAGGTAATTCAAAAGTTTGTTAAAAGAAATAAAATACCAAATGGATAGCTGTAACCAATGGGAGCTGAATGTTTGTATTGACCCCAGCCTGACAGCAGACTGGGGTTCCCTGACGGCTGTACAGTGTCTGAGAGGGGAAGGTGGCATCTGACAGGCTGATGTGCAGTCGTACAAATCGGGGCGGAGACAGAGAGCCTCTCTCTCTGGGAGCTCGCTCTTCAATGCCCCCATGTAATGGTAAAGAGGAGTGAGGTGAGCGAGAAAAGCAAAGAATGGGGCCCTGGTGGGGATGTCAGCCAGTCAGAGCAGGCCTAAGACTGTCAAGTGTGGGGACACCTGAGGGTCAATCTGCCTTCATGGGTGTTGTGTGTGTTTGTGTGTATATGTGGGTGTATGTATGTATGTCTGTGTACGTATGTATGTGTGTATGTGTGTTTCTATGTGTGTGTCTATGTGTGTGTGCCTGTGTGTATGTGTGTGTATATGTGGGTCTCTGTGTGCCTGTGTATGTGTATGTCTATATATATATGTATATGTGTAAATGTGTGTATGTTTTTATGTGTGTATCTGTGTTTCTATGTGTATGTCTGTCTCTCTCTCTCTGTGTGTGTGTGTGTGTGTGTGTGTGTGTGTGTGTGTTCAGAGTTGAGGAAAGGCTTGTTTGTTACTGGCTAGCATCCTATCTATAAAGTAATCCTTAACATTATGAAAAGTGAAGTCAAGGGCCAGGGTTAAGCTCCTACACACACACACACACACACACACACACACACACACACACACACACACACACTACTCGGAGAGCTAGAAATGCATTCTTCACGTTGTGCTGGGGTTGGGGGTGGGGAGCTTTGCAATCCATGTCTTGGAGCCCTCGCTAAAAAGCATACATTTTGGCACCAACATTTAAAATGCTCCGTTTAAAACCTGGTTCAGAGAAAAACCCATGGTTAGTTCTAGCAAGGCCTGTAAGGCCTTCACCTCTCTGAGCTAGTGTCAAGGCCAAAGACAGGGAAGTTGATGGACAGCCATGAGCTCAGCATACCTCAGTGAGGCAGTAGCCACAGGCCTGTGCATTACACGACATGACCCTCGAACCCACTAAATTCCCTCGCAGGCAGTCTCAATTCCCCTGAATATCCAGAGGGTGCCTTGTGAATTTCCCCTGCATTCCCAAGCAGCTCCATGGTGAAGTACCAGACCTAGGAGCCAACAATACTGCTCTCTCTGCTTGGCCTTTCAACCGAATGCCTTTTGCAAATACAAAGCTCCCAAGAGCCCCAGCGGTGAGCAAAGTTTCCAGGCTGGAGTCAGAGCTCAGAGGCTTGAGTCTCGGCTCTGCTCTCACCTGTCCTGCCTCTCCACTGCACCCTCTCTCTGCTGCCTGGGGGGAAAATGCAGGTGACTGTCTGAGCTCCAACAGTTATCCCAGATGGGCCCTCTCCAACTGTGACATCCTAGCCAGTGAAATCAGGACCTTGTGCGATCCTGGTCCATCTCAAAAGCTCTGTGTTTAAGAGCCCTGAATTCTGGCAGCCAGCAGCGGACTCCGGGCCATCCACACAGAATGGAAAAAGCCTAAAGCTAATAATAGTTCCTGAATTTCTACTGCACTCCATCCCTGAGTGCTCTGTTCATCCACCAAAACTTTTGAGTAAAAAGAAAGCCTGAGACAGGATGGTGGGAAGGCTGACAGGTTGAGGTATTACTCACAAGGCCCCCTCTCAAATCTGCTCCCTCTGCTGCAGTCACTGGCCAGTTTTAGCGGTCCCCTCTTTGTGCCTTCCTGCCTCACTGGGGAATGAGTAGACCTGGACGCTCTCCACGGCAGAGCAGAGGCCTGACAACGTGCACATAAATGGACATGAGCCCTACACCACAGAGGAAAGCCAGTCAACAGCCCTCCCCTCCCATCAGCCTGCTGAGGTCCTGTCTGTATTTTAAGGTACACTCACTCTTTCAAATCCAGAAGAGGAAGCAGGCGGTCACTTTGCACACCTGTAATCCCAGCTATAGGGAGGCGGAGGCGGGAGAATCACAAGTTCAAGGCCAGCCCAGGCAGCTCTGTGAGACTGTCTCTCAATAAAATTTAGAGAAGAGGGGCTGGAGATAAGAGCACTGACTGCTCTCCCAGAGGTCCTGAGTTCAAATCCCAGCAACCACACACAGTGGCTCACAACCATCTGTGATGTGATCCGACACCCTCTACTGGTGTGTCTGAAGATAGCGACAATGTACTCACATACGTAAGATAAATAAATCTTAAAATCAAAAAAAAACTTTAGAGAAGAGTTGATGATGTAACTCAGTGGTTGCCTGGGATGCCCAAAGTCCAACCCCCAGTCACACATCCACACACATACCGCCCCCATCCCCCGACACACACACACCTCAAGGGAAGGCATCACTCTGCTGGAGTTCGACCTTTAAAGACAAGACACCAAGAGGACAGTAACAACAACAAAAAGACTTTGAGTCACCTTCACAAACCAACCATCTTTCCTGGAACTTGAGGAGAGACATCTGGTTTCAGCCAAGGGGGCGGGTACCTACCACATCGGTGTGGGTGATCTTGGCCAACAGCTCAGTCAGGGCATCGCACGAGAGTGTGTTCACTTCGTCATCCTGCTGAAGCCCGCAGATTGCTGCTCCCACGCTTCCGGTTGCAATCATCGACGGTGGGTACATGGCAAACTTGAAGTCTGCAATGAACGAGAGGCTGGAAGTCAGACACAGAAGGAAAACGGGGCCCAGAGCTTGCCAGCCAGCAGATGTGCAGAAGTCAGAAGGTGCGGACCTGCTGCCCTAGGATCCCCAGAACCACAGCCCCGCCCCCCTCCTCCCCTCCTTCCACAGGAAGCTCTTCATTGATTTGTCAACTGTGGATATTCTCAAAGAGACATAGGCAGGAGAGAAAGGGAGCTTCTCTTGAGTACACAGCAAGTCACCTGGAGCTCTGAGTCCCTACACTCTGTGCCCTACAACTGTTCAAGGAGTCAACACATGCCTGGAACCTTCTTTTTTCTTATTCTGGCAGGAGTGATGAGATGATTTAAACATAGTATCTTCCAGAGTGGTGGAGATTCAAGGAAGTATGCAGTTGTAAAAGTCAGTGCTCCATCTGTCCGACCGGTGGGATAACTATGGGCTTCCAGTGTTTGAAGGAGGAAGGACAAAGCACGAGGAGATGGGGGAAATCACGAGAAATTTTGTGAAGAATGATATGCCCAATAGGATCTTGCCTTAGTCTCTGGCTAGACATAACGGAATACTACTAAGGGGCTGGGGAGGTGACTCAGTGGTTAGAGCACTTATTATACCCTCAGAGGACTCAGATTTGGTTTTCAGCATCCACGTGAACTGTCTGTAACTCCAATCTCAAGGGATCTAATACCTTCTTCTGACCTCCACAGGCATCAGGCATATACCTGGCATGCATACATACATACGTACATACATACATATGTGCATGTGTGCGTGCGTGCATTGCATGTGACATCTGTTTAACACACAAAACCACCACGGAGAGGGCGATGCTATGGATGGAAGGAAACCTGGGATTGTCAAGCTGATCTTGTCTTTGTCCCTGCCTTGGGCTCACAGACCAAAGAGGTGACGGTGTCATCATCTAGTGGCAGCTATGAAATGGGGTCCACCTCCCAGAGTATGATCTCTAGTTGTATCAAAACACCAGTAAGTACAGCGGAGACTGAAGGGAGAGCACAGAGGGACACACAAGTCACACTTCAGCTCATAATGAGAATCCTGGGCACATCTATCCCTTCCCCAGTGGACAAACCGGTGCTCCCAAGAAGTAGGAGTTTCTTATGGCTGGGCAGCCATTTTACTACCCAGCGGTACATCCCAGCTTGTCGAGTTATACTTGGTTTCATATACACTACATGTGTATCTTTGAAAGGAACATTTCTGACCTACAGAAAGGGTAGACCTACAAATCTGCTGGGTGGTAGTGTCACTCAGGGGACAGAGGCAGACGGATCTCAAGAGTTCAAGGACAGCCTGGTCTACAGAGTGAGTTCCAGGACAGCTGGGGCAACCCAGAGAAACCTTGTCTCAAAAAACAATAGCAAAAGTACTAATTTCCCTTTTTTTCATGGTGCTATCCTGAAGATTAGTTACAAGAGCCCATGCTATTAACCCACGCACAGAATCTGGCTCAGGGTAAACCTTAGATGTCAGATCTCAGTCACCCTCGGTCCTAATCCTTACCCTGTCTGCATTTCTTCTCATGTGGCTCACCTAGCGCCTGGGAGCAACGCTCCCATAAGGAGTCCGAGGCCTGAGCTCCTCCCTCCTCGTGGAAGCAGGCAAAGGACCCAGTCCGTGGGATGGAAATCTCGGCGTGTCAGACGATTGCTCAGAGCCCCTCACTCATCAGGGGTGCTGGCCCTCTGATTAAGGAGACCTTGGTACCCCAATCCAGTCTGGGTTTAGAGTAACCCTCAAAGTTACCTCCTACACACCACGAGAGTAAACACAAAAGAGCTCCTGCCCAGAAGCCAACTACATGGACCCGAGATTATTCTGCCGTCTCCTCGTGGTACCAAATATCAAGGTGCCGTAGAAGCAGCTGGGTGTCTGAAGCGGCACCCGAATCTACGCAACGGACCAGGAGAAGCACTCTACATCCGCCAACTTGGAACATGCACTTTTTTAAAAAATGAGATTTCACTGGCCAAACTGTTCTTCACTGATGGGGTTTAAAAGCGGGATGCTGTGGTCCTGCCCAATGAGCTTGATACCGAGGAAAAAGCAGGAGCCGGAGTAGTGCTGGCAAAAGCCTCCGGGAAGCTGCTTTACTCTTGTTCTCCACTAGAGGGAGCTTGTCCTGAGACTGAGGAAACCCAGCCAACAACTCTGTTGAGTCTGCTTCTTCCTCTCGTTCAACCTGTGGTGAGGTGCAGTTTTTTTTTTGTTTGTTTGTTTTTGTTTTTTGTTTTTCGAGGCAGGGTTTCTCCGTGTAGGCCTGGCTATACTGGAACTCATTCTGTAGACCAGGCTAGCCTCGAACTCAGAAATCCGCCTGCCTCTGCCTCCCAAGTGCAGATTAAAGGCGTGCGCCACCACCGCCCGGCGAGGTGCAGTTTTAAAGAACCAGACCCAGGGTGCTCTTTAGCTAGCAAAGGGAACCCATGATGTCATTCAGCACCCACACATCTGACACCCCCTAGGAAAGGGTTCAGCACGACCTGTCCTTACAGTTCAAGGCAATAACTGCTAATGATGATTTAGCTTGGGTGGGAGGGAGAGAGGGGGGCTGTGGCTGGAGAAAAGCTCTCATCCATCTCAGGGCCAGATGGGCTGTAAGATAGCGAATATCAGTCACAGAGCTTCAGTTCAACATGCTACTTCCTCCCCTCAGCCCCATGACTGCCCTCTGGGGGCAGCTCAGAGGCCCCGGAGTGGAAATGTGGGTTTCATTCTTCCTCCCTAGTCACCAGAGAGGCTTGGCTTACGTTTCAGAACAAGAGGCAAGTTCCCCAGACTTTTCAGGGCCACCACAGTCTGGGAATCCAATAAACACCTTTAAGAGAAGACTGGGGGTACCCTGGGATTCAACCTTAGGGTTACACAGGCAGTTGGGTACAGCAACCACACTGAAACTCCCAATGCAAAAAGAGGCGGGCGTGGGGAATCTGTACCAAGTTTCAACTCAATACTGTTGAAATCATGTGCTACGCATGATTAAGGTTGATGGTAGCCGCCTGGTTACCTCAGGTGGCCTGTTTGCCCTGTTTGCTGACCTGGAGCTCAGGAGAGAGACATCCACTTCTGCCTTCTCACGTTCTAGGCAGGAGCTGGGGTTACGGACACCTCTCACTCCACTTAAGCTCCTCCACCACCGAGACTAGCTGGGAGAGCAGTTCCAGGCAATCTCAGACCACCTCTCTCCCAGACGCCGTGGTAGGCTGAATAGGGAAGGAGGGCACCTCTTCTCCCTGCCACCAACCTTACCCCAGAGTCCCATAAAGGAAGACTGCTGGTCAGCCACTCTTCCCTCCCTGGGCCCCTGGACTCCCCGGGCTTTCTTCCCCTTTCACACACACATACGCTCAGCACACCCCCTCAGAGGGACTGCCAGCTCTTTCACAATTGACTTTTCCCTTAAACTAGCAACATCTCCCGAGGGCTGGCTACCTACCATCTCTTCAGGGACTGCCCCCTTCCTATGCCTTTGTGAACCCTCAAAACTCTGGGGCATCCTCAGGTCCAAGGTGGAATATTCGGTACTGGGGTTGGGAGAGAGGGGGTCTGAGGTAATGGGGCACATTGGAGCACCAGCTTGGGCTGAAGGGGCAGGCCCCTCCCATCTCTGCTCCTTGAGTCACTCAGTGCCTACTACTCAAACGTCCTAGTGATCTTGGGTTCACTAGATCTTGGCCCCCGAAGTTCATGCCCTCAAGAAGTCTATCCTTCAAGAGCAGCAGGCCTTGGAGTTTAGGCTGTCCAGCCTATTGCCAACTGCTTGTCCCAACACTCTCACACCCACACACCAGCAGGGTTCCAAAGTGTATTCACTTGCAGGGCCCCAAGTGCAGACTAGGAGAGACATGAGGGCCTTGTGGTCAGGCCCACCCTTTCCAGGCCCAGGAGGCCTGAGCCCCTCCTCCACTCTCATCAGTCCATGCCTCGGGGGTTCTGACCTGATTGGAGGTACACTCTCCCCTATCCCTCCTACTCTTTGACTAAAGTTAGGTCAAGGCCCCCAACAGGCCCATCTTCCTGACTGCTCCCATCTCCCAGTGGACCTCTGCCCTCAGTCACTGAATCCCAGGCTCCCTATTTTGGCCTCAAAGTTGGCAGCTGCCCCAAGGATCTGGACAAGATGGCCAAGAGTGGGGGATGGGATCCCCAAGAATAGAGAACGGACCTGTGGTCTATACAGAATTGGAGGAATCTATCTGAGCCCGGGTAATTCCTTCACCTATCACCCCACCCCCACCCTGGCGCAAGATTAGGGAGGAAAAAGTAGTGAATGGACAACCAAAGACCTGTTGGTCAAAAGACAAGGTCAAAGCAGGACTCTGGCCATTGGCAACTGGGTGATGGGGGAATTTAGGTCTAGGGGGTTAGGTGTCCTAGGGCCAGAGAGAAAAGGCTGGCTGACACCTTCCCCACACTGAATCACTGCAAGAGGAAAGGGACAATTCCTAGGAAACAAAACAGCAGGTCAATGTGGGACTGACCTCTAGAGCCCAGGCCAGTCAGCAAGAGAAGAGCCGGAAGCCTAGGAAAAGTACCGTCCAAAGGGTAGCAAAGGGCTTCTTGTGTAGGAACAAAGGAGACTCCACAGAGGAGCTGGAACACAAGTGTGCCACAAGGCTTGATGCAGGCCCCCAAGGGCTGCTGGACCAAAGCGAACCAGCAACCACTAACCTGCGTACACACGCACACTCGAGCCCACACATACACACACGCATGCGCGCGCACACACACACACACACACACACACACACACACACACACACGGACGAACGTGAGCTCGTGCAACCGCCTGCACGCACGCACGCGCACACCTCTAAAAAAGGGAGGTGGAATCCAACAAGCCACTCAGAGCCTGTATCCAGTAGCAGGATAAGCTGAATTCACCTTAACTAGAGAAGTTCGAATCTCAGACTGGGACTTTCACAATCAGTACCGCACCTGCCTCTCACAAAGCTCGAAGCTTGTTTTCCTGTGGATTAGTTTTCCTACCCATTCTGCCAAGGCTAGAGAATGATGTATCCAAAGGCCTGTTTTGCAGAGCCCGGATGAACTTCAGAGAGGTCAAACAGCCTGTGAGAGGTCACTCAGTAGTAAGGAACAAAGTCTATCCGACCTTTGAACTTCGAACAAAGCACAGGCCCTATTGTTCATTACATCATCAGCTATACAAACACACAATTAAATGTTACAAGGAATTAAAATGTTACACCCCACCGCCCACTCCCCATCACATCTACACATTTCAACAAACCATGGTCAACTGAGCCACACCCCACTCATGGTCAATTCTTTCTTTACCTGCCAACCCTGAAGAGATGAACTTTTGACACTTGGCCCCTGGATTCCCAAGGTTCTAGGTCAGTGCTTCTCAACCTTCCTAATGCTGTGACCCTTTGATACAGTTCCTCATGCTGTGGTGACCCCCAACCATAAAATCATTCCGTTGCTACTTCGTAACTGTAATTTTGCTACTTTACAATTCCTAATGTAGATATATGATATGTAGAATACCTGATATGCAGAATATGTTATGTAAGCCCTGTGGAGTCTCCACCCACAGACTGAGAAATGCTGTTCTAGGGCCTTCTACCCAGGTGTAGGGCCAATAAAGCTATGGATCAAAATCCTTTCTGGAGCTCAGAAAAACAAAACAAAACAAAACAAAAAAAAACGGATCTTGGCTCAAATGTTCACTCCCTCATCAACAGGGGAACAGCAAGAAGGCAACAGATGAGTGCCGTTGAGAAGGAATTCCTTCCCCCTGTCAGGGCGGGATGCACGTTTATCTTGTCCTTGGTCTTTTAACCTATATTTGCCCCACCTTCCTTAAATTCCCTTTTGGGCTTATCTCCAAGTCGTCCTTTTCCTCAAAAGATTAAACCAGGGAGCAGTATCTATAATCTTCAAAGAGCACTTTAGACATCATAAACAATATTTTAGCAGGCACTAACTCCCTTTCCCTTACCATACCTGCCCTCATAAAGCGTTTACGAGCGAAGCAGAGAGAGAGATAACATTCTAGTTCCGATAAAGCCTGAGCAAGCTGGAGACGGGGCTCCAAGCTGGCTTACCCAGGTCCACTTGCCTAGATATCCGACACCACCTCCCATGGCCCCGAGTGCAAGCCCAGCGGACCCCCTTCTCACCGGTAGCACACAGAGCGATGAAGGTCTGTGCATGCTTGCGGATCAGGGATAGCTTCTCCTTCTGCTGGGGCAGCTTGCGGAGGATGTGCTCAATGAAGTCGTGAGGGGTGACAGCAGCCAGGTTCCACTTCAGTTTACCCAACACCACCAGTTCCCACTCCTGCAAAGGGTGGGAGGAAGAGGGGAGAGCACTGAAGACCCAGACGGGCTGGGTCCAGGTCCTGGCTGGGGACTGGGCTGTAGGTCAGCTTTCATGAGGCCCTTTAAAGCTCCACTGTGGGATCCTGACCATAAGGGGAGTCTCATTTGTCACTGAGTCCCTCAGGCTTTGAAGTCGCTGGTGGCTCTTCTCGGGCTAAAAATGTCAGGCTCCACTGAAAATAATGAGTGGTCAGGCAGCTCCTGCCAAGATCAGGTTTTACTCTAGTTTTCTTCCCACCCCACCCCCCACCCCCACCTTCCACAGAATGCTCTTGCTGCCCACTCAGAAAAGTGGGCCTACAGTAAGATCTAGCCAAGGCCACTGTGGCACTGTGGTGAGAATTTACTGTCTATGTCTCTATCAGGAGACTAAGTCTCTTTACTCCTCACGAAAAAAGTGATGCTTGCAGATGCAGACCAACATCCGCTTCCTTGGCCCACAACTCCTTGGCAGGCAATCAGCTGGCCTTTACTTGTGGGGGAAAGCGTCATTGTCCCTCTCTGCTGCCAGCACTTTCCCCTTTGACACAGCATGCAGAAATCTTGGGGACATGACACGCACCCTTTCACCTAAATCTTCACTGGCCTTTTGTCTTCATGGCTAAAGGGCCTGAGGTGGTCACTTGCGACCTCATTTTGCAGATGGTGATTTGAGGCAGGGCGGAGGTGCTTAAACAGGGTCCTAAAATTCTTCAGCTCACGTATTGGGCTGTAGCTTTCTCTTTTACGGGGCTCCACTGCACCCCACTAGTAAGCTACCTTGTGTCTCTCCTTTTGTGAAATAAACATGGGAAATAATGTTCAATAACGAACTGGGCTAAATCAAATAGGACCCTAAGAAGATGCGCACCTGGACGTACATGTCTGGGATTCTACCTCTTAAAGGCCAAGAGTTTGAGGCTAGCTTGAATTATGTAAAGGTCCCGATTTTTGTTTGGTTTGGTTTCGTTGTGTGTGTGTGTGTGGGGGGGGGGGTAGGGTGCATTCAAAAGGAAACTATCCCAGCCAATCAGGAGGCTTCAAAAGTGCAGGCAGTGACTTGATTCTTCAGTTTCACCTGGCTCTATCTGCTAGCTTGGGGACAGGCTATAAAGCACCTGCTAGCTGAAGTAGCTACGGTGTTTCCTGGAGAAGGCTCCCTTCACACGTAAAATAGGAAGGTTCTTCTAGGGTGCATAACTTCTGGCACGCTTTATTTGGAGAACTGAGTTAGCTTCGCTGGTCCTGGAAAAATTAGGGTGTCTTGAACAATACTTCAAGTTCTCCAGCACACCAGCCACGTGGAAGATTCCTTTTCATGTTTTTTGTTTTTGTTTTTTTTTTAGAAAAACAAACTGGTTTCTAATTCTAATCTTTCTTTTTTTTTCTCTCCACAAGGCTTCAAGTCTGCCCTGGCTATTTGCAGAAAGTTAGGATAAAAACTTCCTTAACTACTCAAAAATCAGAAATGGCTTGAATCCCAAGCCCTTCCTTCTTCCAGGGCAATGTGAGCACAAACTCTTCCTCTGGCACCATTATTGAAAGAAGCAGATCTTCCAGAAGAAAGCACCTTTAGGGGCCTCTCAGACCAAACCAGAAGCCGCTGAAATCTGGCAGTGGTTCAAAGGTGAAGTCATCCAGGCCCCCTCTTTACATTCTCCGCAATTCCTCCCCCAATCTTGCACATGTCTGCCACTAGGTGGCAGCACAGGCCCAGAAAGGACGGCTCCTCACAAAGGGCTCACTTCAAGAAGTCTTGGCCCAGGAGATTATGCAGACCCAGGCAATACCAGCAAGGGGGGGGGGAGGGAATCAATAGAGGGGGTGGTCTTCTTCCACCAGTGTAAGAGAGAAGGTGTGCAAACCACTGAGGGTGGACCCCAGAAACTGCAAAAGAGAGCTGCAGAACCTTCAATGTGTGGCGGTAGCATGGAGGGAAAGTGCATGAGAAAAAAAAGGTAGATGGTGTGTGTGTGTGTGTGTGTGTGTGTGTGTGTGTGTGTGACAAACCAAGACAGGACCCCCTGGGGACTGTATCCAGGTCACTGTGCCTTTTGCTTCAGATCCCACCAATAGGAAGCCAGATGTTGATTTTGCATAAAAGTTGATAAGTTCATAGTTAGTGCTTTGTTGATACTTAGTGATCAGCTACTATGTTCTTCCGTGAGACTTTATTGGTCTTTAAGACATTACCTGTTACATCTCCAGGGTCTTGGGAATCAACACAACTAGCATGTGAGAAACCAGACTGTGTTCTAGGGGCTCAGTGGAAATCTGAACCTTAATTAAAAAATCATTAACTAAAATATTCTATCTACCCCCCCCCCCCCAACACTCACTCACAACAGAATGTCACCCTCACAAATTTCCATGAGGTACTGAGGACTTTGCTCACTCCCTGACATGGGAAGACTAGCTCTCTCCTACTAAAGGAGACGTCTTGGTTAGTGTGGTGGTCTCAGCGTGACGGGGGAAGGCAGGGTCAGGAGCAGGGACGGCAGCATTACCAGCAGCTCCTGAGGTTTCACGGAGTTGTCGGTGTAAATACACAGCTTCTCCGCAGTCAGCGGGATGGTCTCTTTCAGCTTGGAAGCTAGGAACATGCACACAGCGCCCAGGAGCTGAAGATGGGTCTTAGGAGTTGGGACTCCAGCCAAGAAACGGTCCAGGTAATTCATGGCCAGGGGAAAGACCTCTTCTTCACACTTCTGTTCCTCACAGACCTACAGTCAGAGTGGGGTAGGGTCCGAGGGGACAGTGAATAAAAAATAGTATCAGAAACAGAGAGAAAAAAAAAGCATAATCCGTGGCAACAAAAAGAATTAATTTGTGGGGGGGGGGAGGGAGGAGAGTAAAAAGGATAGTAAGAATAGAGGTGAGAATTCTGGGGTAAATCCGAAGAGCCCTTGGGGTTCGGGTATTCCCGCAAAGCTGAGAAAGGTGACGAACTAAAGCCTCCACAAACCCCAAGGCAAAGCCCAGAGCCGCCGCCGCGGCCGCGCGCCGCTCCCTCTGGCTTACTTCTCAGCACACTAACTCACTCTCTTTTTTGGATTTCGTCATCTTTTCAAAAAATCAATAAAAATATTCTGGAAGCTCCGAGCGTCTACTTCTTGGTCTCATTCGGATCCCCAGATCCTAGTCTACCATTCCCGACAATTGAAAAAAATGTCCAGGGTGGTCTCGGCGGCCCAGGGGCCGCTGTTCGGTGGGTGGGTGGAGAAGAGAGGGGGAGGGAGGAGGAGGAAGCGCGCTTCAGCCGCCGCAGTTGGAGTCGGAGCAGGGGGGACAGCTTCAAAAAAAATTATTAAAAATCGGGGAAAAATCCGAGAAACGCTCCGTGGGCCTGAAAATCCCAGAGAGGCTCCAGGCTCCCTGGAATAGAGGTTTCGGGTGTCCGTAAGGTCGCTATCTCCACCCCAGGGGCTCTGGATCGCAGTGGGGAAACTTGCGCAGTGTTCGGCTGAGGCCCACAAGGGCAGTAGCTAGGAAGGCTGTGCCCCGCTGGGGGTTGGGTGAGACGAAACCAGGGAACCCCCCTCAATGAGGCATGCGGGACTCTGACCTCTCATTTGGGGGTGCCCCTTAGCCCGCTCTACACACACCTCCTCCCCCGCTTCCTACCCCACCCAAATCTCGCTCTGAAGAAGCAGCCAAACTGTAAGTAACCTTGGTGAACTGAGGGTTGGGGAAGAGGGCACAATCAGAAACAGGGTGCCTAGGATCATGGGGTGCTGGGGGGGGGGAGGCCGGCGAATGTTGCCAGTCCTTGTAAATGGAGTTTGCAAAGCAACATGGCGAAACCACGGCAGGTCCAGAGCTGTGCATACGTGGGCACCCTGCTCTCTCGGCAAAGATTGCAAGGCTAAAAGCAGCGGTTCTTTCAGATTGCCCTAAACGCACGTTTTTTTTTCAGTGTGACTTCCGGGGCTCTCCTGAATTCCCTGTTTCTCCCCCACCCCCACCTCCCGCCAAAGTGCCAACGCGGAGCCCTAAGGCTCAGACGGTTTGCCCCAACCTTGGGAGTGGGGGGGTGGGGGTGGGTTTATATGTTGGTATGGATTGTTAGGTCTCGACACCCCCTGGGGCCTCACTGAAGGCAGTCGGGGTTGCTTCCACACCACAGGTCAGAAATGGGGATGGTAAGACAAGGAAGCCACATGCAGACACGCGCGCGGGATGCCACCCTCCCCGGGGGGGGGACATCCTCGCCTCACCCACGTTTTCCTCCACTAGTTGAGCTAGTAAGGGACAGAATTAGCGTTTCACCCAAGGGTGCGGGGTTACCTCGCGCACAGGCTCCCGGAGGCCAGCGCAGGGGTGGTCCTCTCTCAGTTTTGGGGTCTCTGTGTGTTGGAGGTAGGGATGGAGCTGCTGGGCTGGCCTCTCCCTGAGAGCGTCGCCCGCACACCTACCTCTAGCATCCAGGTGGCCACCATCCTGCGCATGTACGGCTGGATGTCCTTCTGCACGCACTTGAAATAGGAACACTGCGGGAGGTAGCGCTCCTCGATGGTCAACAGGTTCTGCAGGACACGGTCTTCCAGCAGGTTGCGGTCCGGCACGGCCCTGCGGACCGGGTCCACCTCACAGCATAGCAGCTCCATAGCCAGCCGGCCACCACTGGGTCCCGACTGTAAAGTTTTTTTATTATTATTATATTTTGGAGGCAGGGGGTGCTTCCCTTACCTCCTTCCTTTGGCTGAATAGGAGATTTGGGAGAGGAAAGAAATGGCAAAGAAAAGAGAGAGGGAGAGGGGGAGAAGAGTGGAAGGTGGGCGAGCGGAGCCTCAAGGGCCGCCTGACTCGCACCGGTCCTTCCCTCCGAACTGCCTCGCTCTCCTCTGCTCGCTCTCCTCTCTCTGAGGCTGTGACGCAAGCTGGAAGGGCAGTTAGATCTCCTCCCCCTCTCAGGTTCCTCCTCCCCTTTTCCTCCCCTCCCCTGGCGTCCCTCCCCTCCTTTCAGTCTTTCCCTCCCTCTTTCCCTTTTCTCGCCCCCCCCCCTTCCCTCTTGTTATTAAGGAGCACAGCAGCTGGCCTGACCAAACTTCAAACACGATCCCCCGCTCCCCACCCCCAACCCCTCTCCCTAGTTCTCCTCGGCCCTCTCCCTCTATCCAGCCCCGCATGCTAGGGGCCCCGGATAGGGGAACCCACAAAACCCATGGATTCCTATTGATTATCCTTTCTGACATTCTGTAGACATACCATGGGGGCATGGGGGGGGGGGTGAGTGCCTCTAACTTCGGAGGCTTGCAATATGATCAGGAAAACAGCCCACTATTCAAGATTCAGGTAGATTGACTTAACATGTGGATAAAGCTCAGATAACTGAGTAGACCCCTGAATGAGGAATAAGGGAAGGCTGATTTGAGGAAATTGCAATCTCGCATAGTCCCTGAAGCTTAGATTCCTGATAATGTTCAAGTTGTTTTCCGGCCCCGAGCCACGTGCGTGGAGAGGAAGAGGAGGATGGGGTGGATGCTGGAGAAAGGGGTGCTTCTCAAGCCCGGTAGAATACGACCCTCCTGCGGAAACCTTCCTGTTCCTGGGGGCGCCATTGGGCAACGCGGCCAGCCGCTCGGGGTCGCCGCAGGGCGGGGGGCAGGGCTAGCAGCGGTTCCTCCGCGGGCCTCGGCCACGCAGGAAAAAGCCGCTTCCTCGCCCCTGCATCTGCTGACGAGCCGCCCTAGGTGTCTGCGCGGAGCGTGGCCGTACTGATACAGCTTTCTAGGAAATGGCTCGGGAGGGGCCAGGGAGGGGGAGAGGGAGGGATTAGGTTTGGCTCTCCCTGCACCAGCGAGGCCACCCTTCCTTTCCCCCGGAGGCTCCTGAGTCCTGCACCCCTCAATCCCCGACCCCGCAGGGGCTCGCGCCTCATCCTTCCGCCAGGATTTTGGGGTCGGCTCTGACATGTGCTCTCAAGCATCCTGTGGTCAAGGCTGTTTGTAGAGGGGGACACGTTGACGTTTCCTCACCTCCTTCCTGCTCCCACCCTGCCTTTAACTATATTCCACTTGGGGAGGAAGGGACGAGGACCCAGTGGCCCCCCGCATGGTGGCCACGCTGGCGCGTGCAGATAGCAGGGCGTGGGTTGTACCTTTTTGAGCACACGGAGGGCCACTGAGTCCCTCCTTCCTTTAGAACGGGGGGCCGATCAGGGACGCCTAAGGCTAGCGGAGACTGGAGGGGGGGCGGTGGCACGTTGTGGGAGCAACACCCGTGGGCTCTCGGAAAGGCCCGGGAGGGGAGGCAATAAAGCCGAGGTACAAGCGATTAACTCCGGCCCTGGGCCAGCCCCTTTAAACGAGGGTGGGGCGGAAGGGGTGGGCGGGGGGAGGGGATATCACTTTAAAAGGGTGAGTAAGAGTTTGGGGAGCCGTCTCCCCTCCCTCTATTTGCATAGCCAATAGCTCTGGGGCTCCTGCTACTGCGCGCTGATTGTTACCGGGCAGATTACTTTTTTTTTTTTTTTAAAGTAGGACGCCTTCTCCGCTACATCAAAAGGAAGCCCGGAGAGGGCGGAGGGAGAGCGGGGACCCAGGCGGGCTAGACCCGCACAGGGGCCCGGGCTCCTTGGACCCTATCAATGGCAGTGGGAATTAGTATCCAATCTACTGCATGTAAAGAAAGGGGAGGGAAGGGGCGGGCGAGGAAAATGTCTAATTGCAATGGAAGCCATTAGCTTTCGGGGCTGGGTGGGGGAGAACTCATTGAAAAACTCAGATCGCAAACTTAAGACGGAACAGTCCTGCGCCCAAGGTGACGCTTGTCCAGTGCACTCTGTCCATCACCTGTTGGCTTTAATCAAGATGGGCTTCCCGAATAGAGGTTTTGGTGTCATCCTACACAGATAGGTGAATTTATGCTTTAAGACCTAATAAAGCGATGACTCAAAACTTCCCCAGGGCCACCTCGGAGGAGCAGATCTGACGCCGCTCCTGCACAGGGGCGCAAAGTACCGGGCGTCAGAAGTGTGCTGAGGTATTCATCTACCCCGACAGAGAAGCTTGGGGGGGGGGTATCCAATTTTTTTTTCACACTACTAGAAGTCTAGCCATGCAGTCTCCTTCGCATCTCCAGTGAAGACAGCATCCGGAGCTCGGGGGGCGGAGAAGAAGCGGGTGGTCGTCGTCGGGGCTAGCCCACCCGGAGGACAAAGTCTGGGTGGCAGGTCCTCCCAGAGCCAGCGGAGGGCCCCTCGCCTCTTCCATCCCCCACTCTTGGCTTTGCAGTGAAATTCCAGCGGGGAGGGGATCCTGGGGGTGGGAGAGGTGGCCTGCGGCTGGGAGGGCTGCGGAGGAGGGGAGGAGAGGGTCGCAGGACGGAGGCCCCTATGTCTGGAGACGGGAATGTTAGAGCGCTTCCCACCGGAGAGGCTCTCTGCTTCAGCTCCCCCGTTCTCCTCCCCCTCCTACTAGTGAGGGTTCCCGAAGGTGAACCTCGCTGCGAATCCGTCCCCAGCACGTGGGGTGCGGCGTGAGAGGGTGCGGAGGTTGGCAGCATGTCCCTGGAGAGGTTGGGACTGGAAATTGGGTTTTCTCTGTCGGTTGCCCCTCTGACCACGTGTTTTTAAAAAATTTTCATTTCTTTTTTTTCTTCCTTCCTATCTTTCTTCCTTCCCTCCCTCCCTCCCTCCCTCCCTCCTCCTCCTCCTCCTCTTCTTCTTCTTCTTCGTCTCCTTTTCAATAAAAAGTAAGTACTCCAGCTAGTACATGGAAAAGGGTATACCGCCTTAGGGGCAAGTGTACTTATTTCCTTGCGTGTGGATTCCGGTGTGCAGAAGCGCGAGTGTGCTCTCCTGCGGGGGGGGGTCATAAGAAAAAGAGCTCTCCTCTCCCCACTTTTTTTTTCTTAAACCCCTGAAGGTGGAAAGATCCTTTACTGGGTAGGGTCCCAGGTAGAATGATAAACTTGAGCCAAATACGAGTTTTACTGGACTTCTATCCCTCCAGGACGCGCCCCCTCCCGTCTCCCTCCCTCTTGCGTCTAGCAGTTTCGGTTGGAAAGTGTACAAAGTCTGTAGGTGTTAAGGTGCAGCCGGGTGTTGGTGTTTATAGGCATATTTCTGCAGGAACCTGCCACCTAGGCACACATTCGAACGAGCTCACCTGGCGGATACCAGTCAGCCAGGTGACCCTGAGGACTCTCCAACCCGGGGAGTCGCTGGTTCGAATCCGGTCACCACGGAGCAGGGACATCTCGGTCCAGGATTGGGGGTCATCGCCTCCTCCCTGGCTCCCCGGAAGAATAGATCACTGTTCGTGTTACTTCACGGACAAATGGGTGGTCAGGCAGTCAAACCTCCAAAACCCGATGGTTGCTTAAAGTAGACCTACGTGAGAAAAAGCTCAGAAAGAGGAGTGGGAGAAGACATAAAAACCCGCTTAAACTGTGAGAAAGGGGAGGGGGTGGGGCAGAGTTGGGAAATGAAGAACCCAGGCTGGAGGCTTCCACACCCGCGCCAGGCGGCCTAAAGTGCAAAAGCCTACTCAGGACCCTCCCCGACAGTCACCCGGGCTGTGCATCGCAGCGACCCTCGGGTGGGTGTCGGCGCGGACCCAGGTAGAGCCCTGGTGGCAGAGGATATGCTAGGAATGGATTTAGAAGCCAGGGCCTGCAGGCGTCTCACCCACCTCGCACCTCTCCCTTGGATTAAAAAAAAAAAAAAAGTAAAAGACCCAAACTTCCCCGTCTTCCTGTCTGATTCAGCTTCAGGACACGCCTCACCCGGCCGAAAATAGCCCTGGAGACGCTTTTGCTCTTTAAAAGTGAATTTGCCAGTAAAATCTAGAGTAGGGTGGGGGGCGTCGGGGGTCCTGGTCCCTCCCCGGGGCGCTCGGGGGAAGGGACTGTGAGCCGATGGAACCACGCCTCTGCTCGGGGAGCCAACACGCTGCTTTTTCGCGGAATTTTGACGTCACCCACATGTGGGGGGAAGGGGCTGGGAGAGCGAGAGGAAGCGGCGGGGGAGGGGGCGGCGCAGCCCGTCGCGCTGTGGCCGCCCAACCGCTGGCTGGGTCCCGGGTCTCTAAACCCCCGGTGCCGCGGTCAGAGTTGCGCCCCGGCGACAAAGCTCAGCTCCCTGATCCCAGACATCCTTCACCCCAAAAGACTCCCCATCCCTACACACTTACTTATATTTACATATATATATTTTTTACTTTGAAATCGAGATCCGCCCTTTGCTCCAGAAAAGGCTGGTTTCTTTGGTTTGCGGTCCAGTTCTTTTGGTCCCTGAGATCCGACCCAGTATCGCGATTGCTGGTGGCGAGGGCCGCCCGGGAATTCTTAAGCCTGTCTCCACCCGGGAAGACGAATTTGTACCTTTTTTGCTACTTGAGAACAGAGTTCTGTGTTTTATTTTCACACGCGGTTTTATTTTCACGCGCGACCGATTCGTCCCTGTCTCACCCCACACTCTAAACATCCGCTAAATTAGTTATTTATGATGGTGACACACGGACGCTCCTGGGGATGTATGGGAACATTCACCCACGGGTTTTGCTGTACCCATAGCTAACCTATCTATAAACACTCCTGTGAGAAGCTCAGAGAGATGAGCGAAAGTGCAGGGCCACTCCCCGCCCACTCACTGGATACCCACGTGGCATCCGTACTTGTGGAGAACCTTCTAGAGAGACTGCAGGGGTTGAAAGCTGCAGGGTGAGCCCACGCACTTCTATTTCCCCTGAAATTGGGCAAAATCTTTTCAATCTTTCAGTGTAGAGGCGTGGGGGCTAAAATGTGTCATTATCTTTTGAGCCCACGGTAATTAGGATGAGTAGGTGCTCACATTCAAGGAGTGGTGCTGGGGAGAAAATAAAACGCCACCGGGCTCTGACTTCAGTGAGGTAAAGGGGCTTGTGGGAGGAGCCAGGGGCTTCTTTGAAATGGACTTGATGTGGAATTATTTGTTTCAAAAGTAGGGGATTTTTCAGTTTGAATGAGAGGTGAGGCTTTGGAAGGTTTCTAGTTTGAAGAGGACGGAGAGGTTGTGAGCAACATGATCTTGCTTCGTTTGAACACATTCTCTATTTTTTAACTTACTATTTAGTTCTTTTTCGTTTAATGATTGCTAGTCTGATCCAAGAAGCTTTGTTTTGTTACTTCTGGGGGCAGGGGTGGAATTATAATTAGTAAAAATGTCAATAAATTGTTTTTGAGGCTCAGTGTGAGAGACCTTTATTGGAGAATGGCTCATTTCAGGTGACTGAGGTGATGAACATTTACTATGTGTATGCAAGGAAGAAAAACAGAATAAAGTATTAAACATTTTAAAAGAAAAGTACTAAAGGAAGTGTTTAAGAACCTAAAAGACAAATATCCTTTAAGTTTTGCTTCAGCTTCCTTTGACACTTTAAATTGTGGACATTCTCTCTCTGTAAAACGTTTAACACTACCCCTGCCAGATTTTTTAAAAAGGAAAAGTTAATTTTGTTTTCTAAATACTTTACTTTTGTTCAAATGCAAACATTTTCCCCTCTTGAAAAACACCCACTTTCTTGGTGATTGAATAGTTCTATTTTATTGTATTATTGAGCTATATATCAGCTACAACCAAATCGCAGCCTTATAAAGCATTCTCATCAATATTCTCTATTTTCTATTATATTTTTCAATAATTAAACATAAGGTCTGTCAGCATTTGTTAGCACAGTTTACCCACAATCCCACAGCATACCAGATTCACTCTCCAACCTTTCTACAATTAATTCAGTTGTATTAAACGGAAAAATAATTTTTTTCTTGAATTTTTAGCTCCCCCCCCCATTTTTTAGAGGCAGGTTGAAATTTACTTCTAAAATTAATTTCTTGTTATTGTTTTGCCAGAATTTAAAATCAGGAAGGGTAAGTTTTGCATTTTGAAGCTGGGTGTTTTCAAAGTCTTACAGTCTTCAAAATGCACACCTTTGGAGGAAAAACTGTGCGTTGGAACTGCATCCTGGAAGGGTTCAGTTTGTGACTGTATGCTAAGCTAAGCCCACACTAACTCAGACCCCTATGAGGAATGTATGTCCTCTTTGCTCAGCTTTGAGCCAAGGCATCTGCTTTTGCATGACCTTGACACAATCAGTGTCTATGTGCTGTGCAAACAAGCCTGGAGCAGAGGGGTTTGTATGAAGGATGAAATCAGAGCAGAAGAAAAAAAAAATTCAAGTATGTTTCCGCTCCCAAGTGCCTTAAATCACACTCTTCATTGTGGTCCTATCGGCTACAAACCGAATGACTCTGTGACATGTCGAGGCAGCTTCTTCAAGTCCCAGTGTGTGTACTAGTTATGTCAGGCATGGTGATGAGGGGTAGTAGTGAGGCTCGATCTCACATTGCTCGAATGTAGGAGCCTTCACTTCCATCTTTGGTTCAAAATTATCACCATATGGTTAGATGTTTGTCGGAGGGCATAGCACCAGAAACATTCGGTTCTGACAATTTTTGAAACCAAGTCACCCACTACCTAGATGAAGAGGAGAAAGGAAAGAAAGAAAACCCATACAGAATTTTAAATGAATAAGAGAATTTCTTTGACTTATTTCCAGAGCCCTGCACCTTCATCATGCCCACCTATGTTTCCGTTTGCTTGAGAGCAACCAGTCAGCAGAATTGGGGGAAATGCCAACACTAGGACCCAAGCCTACCCTACCCTGGTATCAAAAACGGTGTTGAGAAGCAAAAGATTTGGGCTGATTTGTAAGAGGTTTCACATGAAATGTCTTACACTTAGCATCCCATGGCTACCAGTTGTTTCAGGACCATGAAACTTTAATCTTAAAAAAACAAACAAACAAAACGAACCACAAAACCCAATGTTTTTTTGATGGCAGATACTTCTGTCGTGACTGGAGTCTGCAGGCTACTGTGTGTGGGGGTCACACTGACATCATTTAACTGAGGACCTTTAATTGTGTCAGGTGCAGCCCACGGTTCTCATTGTTTCCTGATAAACTAATGGACTGCCTTTCCTGCCCCCTACTCCCTCCTGAAGATACATTCTTCTGTTGCCTTTCGAGAATAGACTAATGTGTTTAATTTAAAATTTCCCCTCACAGAATTTTGAATAAGGCTCCAATTTACTTGCTTCAGTACAAGAAACGTTCACATAATTATTCTTTGTAGTATAATCACCAGGGATTTTATGTCATCTAGCAAAGGGTCTAAGTGAACCGGGAAGGGAACACTCGTGACATTTGCTACAGTTGAGATGAAAATCATACTTACCTTGAGAAATAGAGTGAGACCTCCCCTCCTGTCACTCAAGATCACCGGGCAGACTGTGCTTCACCTGGCGGAAGACAAACGTTGATCTGGACCACAGATAAATCTTGCTTAGGGCTGCACCTCCTGAGGGTTGGGGCAGTCATCAAATATACCTTCGTGTTCAGGAGTTTGCTGTAGAAATTTTATATAGCACCAGCCAGGGTTACTCATGATGACAGATCACATATGTGCTGGGCTGATAACATCACAGGTCTATGTGCAAATACAGTAGGGCATGCCAGCGACCTGATTTGGACTTGTAGAATTTAAGTGGTCTTAATGGGTGAGCTGACTGGGCAGAGATTTCTATGCATCTGGCTTTTGTACTTCATTTATTTGATTAAAACTGGATCCTTCTAAAAGCTGAACTCAGCGATAGCTATGGAAGATATAATGGGCATATAGCGGATAGACAGTCAATAAATGTGTTGGAAGATATGAAGGAAAAGGATTGACAGATGAGCTCCTGGCCTCCCAGTAGCACATTCTCCAGTGATTAAGTGTGGGAGACAATTAGCGTATTAGATAAATGAGTGGTTTTTTTTTAAAATAATAAAATCTGGGTGGGAGAGTAGAGATTTCCTAGCGTGGTTTTCTGGCATGTGCAAAGCCCAGAGTGAACAAGAGTGAATCTATAGGTCCAAGGGCTTAGAACAAGGCACTGTGCTGAACTGCGTAACTTGTAGCAGGGAGATGCAGTGTCTTCTCTTTAGACTGAGCCCAGGAACTAGTACCTGGGTTACACAGTGCTTTCAAAATTCCACTTTGAAAACATGTTCTTAATTTGTAATCTATTAGGGGCACAGCAGAGACCAGAATGGGAGATGTCAAACATTGCAAACTAGTCCTTTGAGACTAGTTAAAGTTAGACCTGTGTCGTTGGCCCCTCATTCTATAAGCATCCCGTTTTTTGTTTTTTGTTTTTTTTGAGGGGTGACTTGAGGTTAAAGTAGCTCATCCTGCAACACACAGACACAGCCAAATCTATAGTAGACGGTCTTTTAAAATTTTTATTTATTTTCACATGCATTGGTCCTTTGCCCACATGTTTGTGTGACCATGTCAGATCCCCTGAGACTGGGGTTACAGACAGTTGGGTGCTACCATGTAGGTGCTTGGAATTGAACCCAGGTCCTCTGGAAGATCAGTCAGTTCTCATAACCACTGAGCAATCTCCCTGTCCCCGGGAGAAAGTCTGAGTAGCTTACACGTCACCAGAACACGGTAGTTGCCCTTGGAAGCACGCAAGTGAAACAGTGCTAACTTAGAAGTCAGAGGTCTCCTATCCTGCTTCCTGGTGTGCCCTCAACTAGTATTGTGACCTTAGGGTTGCGTCTGTGATTCCCAAGACTGAGTTTGCTTATCCATAAACTTTCAGGTTTGACCTGATTCTAGTGGCTGGGGATTAGACAGACGCCACCGCCCATTGCCCATCAGCTGACAGCAGGTGAATATGAATGAGAAGGTCCCAGATGTCAATTACATCCGGCCAATTGTAATAAGTGATCTTTAAGTAACTCCTCAGTTCTGCATCTCTATAAGCACCGCTCTGACTGCCGCCGCCGTCAAGATGGGATTCCAATCCATACAGCGTCGGCAGGCATTGCTTGTGTATTCTTTTTTTTTTCAAAGATTTATTTATTTATTTTATATATATGAGTACACTGTAGCTGCACAGATCATGGTCGTGAGCCACCATGTGGCTGCTGGGATTTGAACTCAGGACCTTCGGAAGAGCATCTCTCCAGACCCTGTGTATTCTTTTATATAAAGATTTTAAATGATACCGCTATTCCTTCACTAGTTTGAAGACTCTTACCTCATTTGACATCTGGGACCTTCTCGTTCATGTTCACCTGCTGTCAGCTGATGGGCAGTGGGCTGTGGCGCCTGTCTACTTCCCAGCCACTAGAATCAAGTCAAACCTGAAAGGCATATTGAGTCTGAGGATGTATGGGATATAATGTTATTCTGGAATGTTTAAGGAAACCGTGGCTAATTCAGACAGAACCTGTTTTGGAGTGGGTTCTGAACTGGAGATCCTCTTCCGAGTGATTAAGTGACAGACAGTTCACAGACCGAGTGAGCCTCTTTAAATGAGGCTGATTTTGAGCTGTGAGGAACTCACACAGCGTCAGGATCGTTGGTTGTATGAGAATGGTGCAGATTCCACAACACTGCAGTATTTAGACAGGATCCTTCTTGATTTCTGGCATGCCTTAATTTCTAGCAACATGCCGGGGAAGCTCCTGGGTCCCATTTTTCTCATTCAATACTGATGCTTTGAATAAACTGGAAACCCCAATTGCTTGGGCACTCTGTGCTCCAGGGAAAGCCAGCAAAATACCTGTCCCTAGAATTACAAAATTATGTGCTGACATGTTGCTTTTCAGTGTGGCTACTGAAAAAGAGAGACGTGGCAGATAAACTCTTGGATTTGGTATACTTCCTAAACATTTCTCTGTAAAATGTCTTTGGATTAATGGAATCATGGGAAGGGTGCTGGCCAGGGGTCAGGAGAGGTGTGCCCATCCCTCACCTGCCTGGGTGTTAACTAGGTCTCCACTGTAATGAAACACTGGAGGCAGCTGCTTGGTTTGTAAGTAAAGGAAAGGGGCTGTTTGGCTCATGGTTTTGGAATGTCAGGGTCTCAGATTAGGCAGCCCCATTGGTTTTGCCTTTGCTAGTGACAACATGGCCGTGGGAGACTGTGTGTGGAAGAACTTGTATTATCACAGAAGGGGGAGACTATGACTATGAACCCCTACGACATGTACCCAATAACCTGAGAACTTCCTCCTAGAATAACCTGGAGCTATTTATTCTCCTGATGGCACCCATGTAGGGACAGAGACTTTACCCAGATCTCACACAAGCCACAGCTCTGTGCAACTTGGAACCAACTTGGGTATGACCATAGGGTTTTCGGGGTATCTACAGTATGTCATGTGGAAGCCCTTTAAAGCATCCCGGACACGGATCAGCGATGGAATGTCTCTGCTGAGGAAGAGTTCATGTCCTGGGAGGGTATCCCACAATAGAGCAGTTCTATGCAGTGTTTATTTCTTGGATGGCAGAGGACATTTCCTACAAAGCCAGAGTTAGAACCTGGGTGTTCATCTGTTTACTGCATGATGGTCCCTGTGTTGGCTTCTTCATTTTGTAGCTTCTTCCCAAGAACCATGTGACATTCCCATACCAAGGGATGGGGAATGATTTATGAAAGGTCATATAACTATCCAGGAATGGAAATCTCAACTACTTGACCATCTGGCAAAAATTCTTTAAATCTGTCCATCCATCCGTTCATCTGTCCTCCTGCCCACCCACACACGCACCCATCCATCCATCCATCCACCCATCCATCCATCATGTGTGTGCACACATGTACACATGTGAACATGTATGTCTGCATGCACTTGCCATGACACCTGAGTAGAGATCCAAGGGCAACTTGTAGGGTCAGCAGTTCTCCTTTGCCATGCACCCAGGCCATCAGACTTGGCAGCAGTCACCTTCACCTGTGCACACCTCACAGGTCCTTCTTGACAGTTTTTATCCACACGTGCTGCCTTTTGCCATGAAAACATGGTAGAACAAGACATACGTATAGTTAAGAATTTCTGTTCACTAGGTACTCGTGGGTACGGGTCCTTTATCCTGTCTTCTCTCGTTGGACATCAGCTCCTTGCCCTTAGGCTGCCCTGCTAAGGATGTCTCTTCGCTGGTATCCATCATTGTGTGCGTCCTTCCTAATGTGTAGCTGGTGAAAAGGTGGATCCTGGGACAGTGCCCAGAACCCACAGACCATGAAGATAATGGTAGAAAAGCATGAGTCACCATCATGGTCTCCCTGGCTCTGTGTTCCTGGAAAGACTCAGGTTCCAGGACCACAGGACACACCACTGTAAAGAGAAATGATTCTGCCATTTTGTCCAGGCTTGTTTCATGAATGAAACCTAAGATTGCACTCATTCGTTCATTATAAATGGGTTGAACCCAACTGTGCATCATCTTACACCGTCTGTGTTCTGTGGCCCCTGGGAACAGAGCTAGGGACTTATTCAGAGTCACATTTCTCATGGATGCTTTGAGGGGAGACAAAGTGGCGGAGGATCCGCCTGCAGGGCATCAATATTTCCAGAACAATTAAGGCAGGTATTAGGGCCGATGCTTTAAAAAAAAAATGGGTTCGTGGAACTGGAAAAGAGGATGGATGATGGTGGAGAGAGGTGGGATTAGTGTTGCTGTGGCGAAGTATATGGGAGCACGGCTGCTGCCCCACGTAGCAACTTGTCTTTGACGAAGAGGGCTGCTCGCTCTTCTGTCTGCTGGGAGGTTCGAGCCACCACCTGGCTCGCCTTGCCCTGATGCTGCCCTCTAAGCTAGTGGAGCTGCCGCCCACCAAGGCTCGCCCTGCTGTGGGGCGTGTGGGCCACAGTGTTGCCTTCTGCTTCAAGCACAACAGGGGTCGGGGGTCGGGAGTCGGGGGTCAACCAGTGCAGAGGGCAGGGTTGTGTACAGAAGCCTCGAGCCAGCATAGGTTCTGCCCCCGTCACGCTGCCCAACTGCGTGGGCAGACTGAGCGAGCACGAGATATCCGGGATGAAGAATGGCTCATCTTCTGGAATAAGACCATGTTGGTGTCCAGGGTCCATGCTGATGTTTTTGATCCGCGACGCCACCAAAAGTCATGTCGATGTTTGTGATGGGAGCAACCACCAATACCATGGGCGAGTTCATGATCAAGCGCTGCCGCTGCTGGCTACTGCGGGAGGGAAGCTCCTTTTCCTGTGCTATCATTAAGTGAGAATGAGAGGCACCGAAGGCTTTAGTGTCAGTCTTTCTCCCACCTTAAAAAAAAGCGTAGGCAGGAAGCTACTGAAGAGAGTTGATGCCAAGTGTAGTGCTTCACAGCCGAAGGCTTTGGAGAGTGGAGGGTGGTGAAGGATTCAGTTTTCTTTAAGACTCTGGCTACAAATTGGATTCGGTGGGTTTTAGGAGGGTGGGGGTAGGGGCACAAGGGTCAGAGGATGGACCTGGGAGGAAGGAAGGTAAGCATGGCCAGGGTGCATTATATAAATTTCCCAGATAATTAGTAAAAGTATTGTGTTGGGACACACACACACACAGACACACAGACACACACACACACACACACACACACACACGCGCGCGCACACACACACACACGTTTCCTTTAAAGCTAAAAAAACAGCCATACTTCTGTTGGGTAGTGGTGACACACACCTTTAATCGCAGGACGCAGGAGGCAGAGGCAGGCAACTCTCTGAGTTTGAGGCCAGCCTGATCTACAGAGTAAGTTTCAGAATAGCCAGGGCTACACAGAGAAACTCTGCCTGTCTCAAAACAAAAAACAAAACAAAAACAAAAAGTCATACTTCTGCACCTTTAAGGAGCCCCTGATACGAAAATCATCTCAACATTCAGAGCTGACTACAGTAACCAGGAAAAAGGAACTACAGTAACTTACTTGGAGGCAATGAAATGATGAGGCATTGGTTTGTGGAGGGCCTCAGTTTCCCCATCTGCAAAATAGCATGATAGCTTCCAGGAAGAATCCTATGGAGTAAAGGCAGACAGGATGCTCGCATGGTGTGTTACATAGACTAGAAGAAGCACGGTGGGATTTGTTATACTGTTTGTTTGTTTTTTTTTTTTTTTTCTTTTTTCGAGACAGGGTTTCTCTGTGTAGCCCTGGCTGTCCTGGAACTCACTTTGTAGACCAGGCTGGCCTCGAACTCAGAAATCCTCCTACCTCTGCCTCCCAAGTGCTGGGATTAAAGGCGTGCGCCACCACCGCCTGGCTTGTTGTACTGTTTAAGATCTACTGTGCTATCTCTTTTCAGACCTGGGGGTCTACAGTACTTGGAGTCTCTCTGCTCCGTGAAGATCTCACTTCTGCCCTCTATTCACCATCACTGTGGCCACTGTCCACAGGGTTCCATCACAGCCCAGTCCCTAGAGTCTTGAGTGCATCCCTACCCTGACAGGTACCAAGGACGCCCTCATTTTCAGCAGGTGGAGTGGGAAAACCCACCCACACCATTCTGGAAGTACAGAAAACCTTAGACATCCACTTCAGTGTTGTCCAAAGCTAGGGGAGTGGTTCCTGGAGGAGTGCTATGAATCTTAACGCCTTGATAATTCTTTAAATGATTTTTAACGAGTTATTTGATGATACCACCCGGTTTGATAACTGTTTCTACAGCGTTGACGCTTTTAAAGAGGGATCTGTTTTTTCAGAACGTAAGGGCAAAGATGCACTGTTTTAGAATAGCGTCGGTTGTGTGTACAAAACTCAAACAGAGGAAACACCAAATCCTTAGGAAGCCAGCACCAGCGTGTCTGCCCCCGTTCCTCCCCACAGTGGCAGAGCTGGCTGAGCAGCCCACCTACTCCTGCAAACGCGGAAGTCCAGGCTTCTCCCGGGCGGTCTTTATTTAAACAGTGTTGCCATCATTTCCTATCTCTCATTGCTTCCTGCTTCTGTTCTGGTCTCCTGGTGACTCACCCTCTCTGGCTGACCTTGGCCACTTCTCACTGCTCACTTCTGCTTTCGTGGTGTTTCCCCCTCGGCCCGTGACTTTCGCCTCTCTGCCTGCATCCGCCTTTGTCCCGTGTACTCTCCAACCTTTTTTTTTTTTTTTTAAAATCTGGCAGTTCTCCGGAAGTGCTCCCTTCTAGAAGCTTTGGACTCATTCAGCTCCTGCTCTGCAAACAGCCCTGCGCTCGAACGTTTGTCCAAAATAGTTATTGGCCACTCTTTAGCATTTCAATTGCCTGGATGACATCCTGGGTGTCAGGACTGATGTGAAGGGGACATTTATTATTATTATTATTGTTGTTGTTAAAAAGCAAAGCCAGGGGATGAACTGTTGTAGGTTTTGTTGTTGTTTTTGTTTGTTTTGATTTGGTTTTTGTTTGTTTGTTTTTTTACATTTATTGTGTGCATGCATTAGGGTGGAGGGTGGGGTGCATATCAAAGTATTTGTCTGACCATCAGAGGAAACTTAAAGAGTTGGTTCTCACCTTCCATCACATCGGTCCTGGGGATCGAACTCAGGTCATCAGATTTGGCAGCAGGTACTTTTACCGTTTACCCTCTCAGCCACCTTGCTGGCCCCGTGGAGTTTTGAGTCCTGATTGCACTCCTACAGTTAGGTTAAAGGTTGGCCCCAGCAGCGGTGCAAATGGATAAAGTGAGATGTAGGCAAAGGAAGCTAGGTCCTGAAGGAGATTCCTTGAAGGATGTATTGGGGTCGAAGTTACTCAGCCCCTCCTCCTTCTTGGCTACCTTGACTACCAAGGCACCTGCTGCCTCCCCACTGACCCCAAAGCAGCGGGGACAAAGGCTCAAGGCAGAGTGCTCAGAAATGGGGAGCCCACATAAACCTTCCTCCTTGAAACTAAACAGCTTGCATGCTTGTTCCGGTGCCAGGAAGCTGACCTGTGCGTGTGCGTGTGTGTGTGCGTGTGTGTGTGTGTGTGTGTGTGTGTGTGTGTGTGTGTGTGTGCTGTCCATGCAGAGTTTATGCGCACATGAGTTTAGCTTGCATGTATGTGCACCACACATGTGCCTGCTACCCTGTTAGAAGAGAGGGTTTCAGAATCCTAGGAACCTGAGTTTCAGATGGTCTTGAGCTGCCATGTCGGGGCTGGAAACTGAATCTGGGTACTCTGCAAGAGCACTCAGTGCACTTAACCACTGAGTATTTCCTGAGGTATTATTTCCAAGGACATGGAAAGCCACACGCATGGCTATGTATATGCGGGGGTGGGAGAGGGAGGGACATTTTGCAAGTACTCACCTTTTCAGCTGAGGACAGAAAGTGACAGTGAAGTCAAGACCTTAAACAACGTACAAATTGCTGAAGGCACTCTGCAACAGACACAAAGTCCCTCCAATAAAGGCTGGGAGACATATGGTCTTAGACTATTTAAAGAACTGCATGTCTGACTATTACCCGAACACAAAAACACCACAGACCTTTTGGAGGAGGTTGTAGATGACCAAGAACATAGACTTTACACAATCCATAGAGGAAAGTCACTTAAGGAAAACCACAGCACCAGCAGAACTCCAGCAAGGGTGGGGGCAACTGAGAGGTCCTACGCCAGTGTAGAAGGTGGGGAGAGATGGAGGGAAACACTGGACACCAATCTCTGGTCTCTACACACATGCACACACATATAAATGCACACAATTGTGTATGTGTGCATAAATTCACACATCACGCACAAACACATGCACAAAGAGAAAGTAATGGAGAAATTAAGGTATTTTCAGATAAACAAAAAACAGATTTTATTGCTAGAGGATCTCGTTATATAAAATACCAACTGGAAGCTAGAAGTGTGAATCAGTGAAAATCACTGTCAGTACACAAAGAGGTGCTGTGTTAAATGTCTAGCACAGGAAGGGAGAGAGTGGGGTAAATATTGAGAACTCTTGCAGCCTTAAAGAAAGGACACTAGGCAGTAACTCAAATACACACAAATCAAGGCACCCAAATAGAATTACATAGGAAAATAAAAATAAAATATGTGTAGTTTTTTTTCTTTTATATAACCATTTTCTTCTGATTTAATTGCAAAATGCCATTGATGACATCATGTATAAAGATGTAATCTGTATAATGACAGCACAGAGAAGAGGGAGAGTTGTAGTGGTGTTAAGTTTTTGAATGCTGATGTTAAATTGTAATTACTCATGCTATGTTGTTTTAGGATCTTAATTGTAAAGCCAACAATATTCAGTAAGAAAACAACTAACAAAACCATATATCTACAAAATTAAACAGTAAAACACTTCAAATGCCATATAATATGTGTTAAACATAAAATAAAACCCTGGTGGGAGGAAAGAAAAAAACCCTCAATCTTTCTAGGACAAAGGGCAAACTGCCTTAGTAATAATTATATTAACTGTAAATGGACTAAACTTTCTAATTAAAGAAAACAGACAGGTAAAGAGAACGTGCTCCAGATAGGATGTGCTGCTGTCAGGGACATATTTTAGATGCCAAGAAAGTATGTTTAAAGGAAAAAGTTGGAGCCTGGGAATGTAGGTCAGCAGTGCTAGAATGTATTCATGAGGCCACGGGCTCAGTTCCCGCTATCATAGAAAAAATGGTTAAAAGATGGAAAAACATGCACATACACATAGAGAGGAGCTGGAGTGGGTATACTCATTCCGGACTTTCCTACAGGAAAGAACACTTTACACTAATAGAAAGGACTGAGAGGTCCTACGCCAGTATAGACGGTGGGGACCTAGCAACTATAGTACGTTTGCATAGAAACAGAGCTACAAATTAGATGGGGAACATTCTTTGTATGTTGCAAAAGCTTGTCCCCCCACCCCAGCCTTATTTTCTTCTCTGGAACTTACACAACGTAAATCTAACTACTCTCCGACAAGACAGGGTTCCGGGTGCTTGAAGCCAACTCATATCCCTTCTCACTTTCTGTCCCACGCCACACCAGCCCCATGAACATTTTTCTAAGATATGATAACATTTTTCTGTGAAGAGAGGCACTGTGGCTTTCATGAGAAGAGACGACACACTTTACAGAGTCTCTGATTTGAACAGGAGCTAAGACGATAATAATAGGCAAACCTGTTTTTGTTTATATTATTGTGTTATATTTATATTATGTTTATATATATTGCAATCCCTTTGGGGTTAAATGACCTTTTCACAGGGGTCACCTAAGAGCATGTGCATATCAGATATTTATATTATGATTTATAACAGTATATATCGAGCAGCCTAGATCCCAAATGGTTATTCACTCATCTGCTTACCCGATGACCATGATCTTTGTCCAATTTTTATTACATTTTTCTTCCCCAATAGGGCTACTAAATGTTGCTTTCTTGTGTGTGTTTTACTGGGGATGGGGTGGGGGAGAAGAGGTGAGGGAAGGAGTGATCCTTAATTTGAGAATTTGAATCATGCTGACATTCTTTAAGGTTTTTTGTTTGTTTATTTTAAGATTTACTTATTATATGTAAGTACACTGTAGCTGTCTTCAGACACTCCAGAAGAGGGCATCACATCTCATTACCAATGGTTGTGAGCCACCATGTGATTGCTGGGATTTGAACTCAGGACCTTTGGAAGAGCAGTCAGTGCTCTTAACCGCTGAGCCATCTCTCCAGCCCCTAAGACTTATTTTTATTTATGGATATATGCATGTAAGTAGTGCAGGTCTCATGGATTCATGTGCCCGAGGAGCTACAAAAGGATGTCAGATCACATGGAGCTGGAGTTATAGGCAGTTGCGAGCCACCTTACATGGGTGCTGGAAACTGATGGGTGCTAGGAACTGAGCTCTGGTCCTCTGGAAGAGCAGCAGGCTCTCTTAACTGCCGAGCCATCTCTTCAGACCTAGCACGGTATACATTATCTCAGATTTGCTGTGGAAGGAAAAAGCTAAGGGTTAGTTAGAAGAATTGCATTGAGCATTGAAAGCTTGGGTCTTCTTTTGAAACCAGTAATCAACTCCTAAGATAAGTCACTTCAAAATTAAAGGCCTGGGGGGGGGGGAATGTAGCTCAGTGGTCGAGAGCTTGCCTAGCATATGAAAGGATCAAGACACACCCTGAAGTACCAAATAGTAACAATAGCAGTAAGAAGGAGTACCACACAACCACAGCATCTTTTGAGTGCACATAGTCATGGTGCTGCATGTTACCTGGGAACACATGCAAATGTGCTTTGACAGTGAGAGTTGCCAATACCCTCATGGGTTAGAAATTTGATTGCCTGCTAATGGTCTTTTGGACAATGATCCAGGAGGCTCTGACTCCAACAATGAATTAATCCCATCAGAGTTCCCTAAAATGATGGCATTATTGGTAGGTGGTGCAGCGCAGGAAGCGAGGCTTAGTTGAGGAGGTGGGTCATCATGCCCTGACCCTGTCCTGTAATCCAGTGATTCCAAAAGGGTTGTGACCCCCTTTGGGTGTTGAATGGCCTTTTCACAGGGGTCACCTAAGAGCACCTGAATCAGAAATTCACATTATGATTTATAACAGTAGCCGAATTGCAGGTACGAAGTTGTAACAAAAGTAATTTTATGGTTGAAGGTCACCACAGTTGTCACAGCATTAAGAAGATGAAGAAACCATACGTAATCTCTTTTATCTCTAACTCCTGGTCGCTGTGATGTGAAACGCTCTGCTCTGCTAGGCCCAACATGATTAACGGACACCTTTGAAATTAGGAGCCAAAATCAATACCTCTGCCCTTAAGTTATTAGCTTAGATATTTTGGTCACAAGCTAAAAACTAATCCACAGAACACCTGGACCCTTTTCTACAGAACACAACTCCCTTTCCGTACAATCTCCATGGTGTCTGAGATGTGAAAACATCCTCTGAAAACTAGAGAACCTTCTAGGCTCCCATTTCTGCTTATGCAAGTCCATTGAGGCTCAGGTCTACATGTCCTCCCCAAAACCCCACTTAAACTTCGGCTAAACCAACTTCACCTCTACATTTTTCCCCTAATTTCCTGTGAGCAGGGTTTCAGCATTTGAAGGTGATGGTGGATTCTGTGTGTTTGAGACCAGGGCCATCGCCCATTGAGTGAATAAGGACGAGGAGCTGTGGTACAACTCAGTTGGTGCTGTGGGTGAGCTTTCCTGATAATGACATGGTTCTGCAGTGTTCCCAAGCATGGGCATCATGGACCACAACAAACACACTACTGAGAATGCAAAGGAGGAAGTGGAGGGAATCTTGGGGCTAATGGATGGATGTCCACTTGATGGCAAGGACTTATTTGGTAGGCAGATGGTGGCACTGTCTGACACCATGCCATCTCCACCCCATTAGAGCTTTATAAACAGGTCTTGGAACCGTCTTATTTTTAACTTTTATTTTACATTTTAGTTATGTGTAGGTGGACGGGTGTTTACATGTAAATAAATGTGTGTGCCCCTGAAGGCCAGAAGAGGACATTGAATCCCTTGGAGTCTTCAGTCCTGTCTGTTGGAGAGGGTGATGGTAAAGAGCTATCCTTATCTTTATCTTCTTAGGAATCCATCTGTAGCCCTCTCTCATTTCTGGAACTGCCAATGGGAAAGGAGCTGGAGGATCCTTCTCTAGAACTCACCTCAGAGCATCCGTGGCTCTGCCTTCCGTGGGCCACCTACATCTCTAGGATTTGGCTCAACTCTGATTTCTCCCTAGGATCCATTCCTTGGTCCATTTTTCTCTTTGGTCCATAGGCCTTTGGTTCACTCTATTGATGTCTTGACTCATCTCTGGACACAGGTATCAGACAGCTGGGAGAAGTTCACTTGGCTTCTCTGTGTTTGTGAGAGAAGAAATGGATGGGATAACTTAAAGAGAGAAGGTTTATTTTGCTCATGGTTTCAGGGGCTTGAGGCTGGCCAGGAGAAAGTCAGGGTGATGGGAGCCTTTGGAGGAGTGGCTATTGACCTACCTCATGGCACACAGGAAGCAGAGAGGGGTCATACCTCCCAGTGACTTCCTCTGCTCCTAAAGTTTCTAGAACCTCCCAAATTAGCACCACCAACCAAGATCAAGCCTTTGGGAGCAAGGCCTTGCCTCCTGAATAGCCATACATAGAAAACGTAGACATTGATCTACCCCTGACATTGCTATTTCTACTATACCATCATTCCCTCCTCTGAACCTCACTGATGTCATGCTACCCTTGCTCAGGGACCAGTTCCTGACCCTGCTCATCATCACTCCAACCCCACTGAGTCTGCACAACAGGTCAGGCCCCTCCCTGGGAACCTATGTGGTGGCTGAATCTGGATAGGAGGTATAAATCCAGTCTTAGTAAATTTGAGGACCCTCTCCGGGCCATAGTTTCCTCAGTTATAAAATAAAGACAACGGCAGCACCCCTCCCAAGCTCATAGGTTTTCCATGATGAGTATGATAATCCTTATAAAGAGACTTACCACAGCACCCAGGCAAGCAGGGCTCCGTGGATGGGTGTGTGGGTGTGTATGTGAGTCTGCACTGACCAATGGTGGTCAACACAACTCATCTGTCCTGACACATGAGTTGAGCTAGAGTTGAGCGTGTAAACCTGGCTCCCTCAGAGTGACCTGCAGGACTTCAATGATGAAATCACGCATGAAGCCCGGAACTCCTGAACCACTTTTTTTTCTAACTAGGGTAAAGCCAGTATAAAAACCAAGCGGATCTAGCCGATTAGTGAGACAGAGCTGATACAGTCAAAGGTGCTGCAACCCAAGGTTCACTTAAATATCTCCTATAGTCTCCACACATAGAATTTCCATTGCTTGAACCAATGAAATATGAGGGTGGCTTCAGCCACTCTGTTAGAATGAAAAGATAATTTGCAACTGAAGATACCCTGATAGATACCCTATATGTATCATTACCACTGTTGCTCTTTCTGTTACTGCTTTCCCATGTAGATCCAACCCTTTGCCTTTTGCTTACAAGACCCTTTGGCATCAAACCTAGCAGACTAGACTGTGATGCTCTGCCTCTGACTACAAACGCACTGCACAGCATGTTCTCTTGTCCTTAGATGTCCTGATGAGAGGCCCTCTCCCCTGGAGTCTGGAGTTGGAGCATCTTGGAGAGAGAGAGAGACAGAGAGAGAGAGAGAGAGAGAGGGTGCCGAGTTCTGGTGGCTTAGGACCTCTGTTTCATCTGCCCACTGTTCTGCAGTGACAGTAGAATCCATGGTAAGTCAGCCTTACTACACTCCATCACCATCTCTCCCCCTTCCAGCTACCCATGAGTACCACATGCAGATGCGCGCGTACACACACACACACACACACACACACACACCCCACACACATCTCATACCACCCACATCCCCCATACACCACACACACACACTTTATACCACCAACATCCACCATACTTTATACCCCCCCCCCGCACCATACTTTATACCACCTTCATCTGCATACACCACACCACACATACACACACACCACTTTGTACCACCCACATCCCCCATACACCACACATGCCATACTTTATACCACCTACATCTGCATACACCACACCACATACACACACACACACACTACACTACACTACACTACACTACACTACACTATACAACACGATATTTTTGGAGCAGAAATTTGAACCCAGAGCCTCCTGCAAGCATTTGCTGTCCTATTAAGAAACACCCCAGCCCCTGCAAGTGCTATTCCTATGCCTCATGTCTAGGATTAGACATCTGCAGCTGTGTTTTCAGGCTCAAGTGCTCCCCACATGTTTTGAATACTTGACACCAAGTTTGTATCAATGTTTGGAGGGTCATGGAACCATTGAGGTGAGGCCTGGCTGACAGTAGTGGCTCAGTAGGGCTTTCAAAGGTTTCATTCAGCTCTGGCTCCAACCTGTGCGTCCTGCTGCCCTGTTTGAGCTATGTGAGCAGCCTCTGTCACGTTTTGCTACTGCCGTGGATGGAACCTCTCTGCCCTATGTTCCCTCCCATAACAGCCTGAGAAAAACACACACACACACACACACACACACACACACACACACACGATGTGTGCTTCCATGCCCGGCCTCCTTCAGCTCTTTCTATTGGGTGCTTTGGTCTCAGTGAGGAAAAATATAACCAACACGGGTGACTAGAGGGGTTACTTAATATAGGCAGACTATGCAGCTTAGCTTTCAAGTGTTGTAAGATCAAGTCATGCCAGCACGCAAAGTACTTTTGGAGGAAAGTCAAGAGTTCAGTGTCAACGGTGTCTCCATAGTGAGTTCAAGGCTAGCCTACATTATAAGCGTTAAAAGAAAAAAAATCAAAAAACCAAAAGCTATCTCCATACGGTCAAGTAATTTTGCTTTAAAGAACATTAAACTAAAATTCTTACACAATGCCCCATGAGTGCGGCTTGCACATGAAAGATGGCGTTGGGCTCTAATCAGCCGACCCAGACTTAAAAATAGGCTTTGGCTTGACATCAAGAAGTTGGTAAATAAATGCACATTAACTTCAAATAAAAAGCTGCAGGTCCGCGTGACTCAGTGCTGATGGTATCTTGCCCCTCCAGCACTCTCAGATAACCCACTTCTTTCTCAATCACATCAGAGGGGCCTTCATGGTTTTTGGGTTTTGAGTGTAAGAGTTTGAAAGCCTAAATGCGATCTTGCCAAACCGTATTCTGTGAATTGATGTTTCGTCGTGGACAACGGTCTCTTGACATCTTTCCGTACTTCATTCATTCTGTGTGGGATGTTTCTCAACATCGAGAAAGTTCATAGCAACTTCTTGGAGTCTCTGGACATTTGGGGGGGGGATCCTCCCACGCTGGCTTTTTTTTTTTTTTGGTTTTATAAATAAAGTTCCATCAAGCTGTAGGGCCCTCTCGTCTTTGTGCATCTGAGCATGTGTGCGTAGAGAAAGAGCTCAGGGTCCTAATTCAGCTTGGTAAATGGTCCAAGGAAGGAAATGAGCACCTCAAGATTATGAATGAGTTACTTTTTCCTCACTTAGATCAAGTGCCTGGCTAAAACATCCTAGAGTTAGTTTGGACTCACGTGAGGGAACAGTCCATCACGACTGGAGGGACATGGCGGCAATGGAGAGAGGTTACTTGCTCACTCCATGGCAGATTAATAACCAGAGACAAGAACTCCAGTCCAGAGTCCACTTTCTGCTTTCTTCTTTTCATTTGGTCTAGGACCACAGTCCGTGAGATGCTGCCTTCAGGGCAGGTCTTCCCCTCATAGTTAAACCTTTATGGAAACGCTCTTGTAGATACATCCAAAAGTATGTCTCCTGGGTGATTAGTTTTTATGCCCAAGTCTTTTTTACAGAGTTATTTTTGAATTTACTTTTATTTCATGTACATTGGTGCCTTGCCTGCGTGTATTTATGTCTGTGTGAAGGTGTTGACTCCTCTGGAACTGGAGTGACAGACAGTTGGGAGCTGTCATGTGGGTGCTGGGATTGGAACCTAGGATCTCTGGAAGAGCAGTCAGTGCTCTTAATCACTGAGCCATCTCTCTGGCATTTTCTTACTTGAGGTTACCTCCTCTCAGATAACTTTAGCTGTGTCAAGTTGACATAAAACTGGCATACTAGATCTTACGGGGAGACAGGAAGAGGAAGACTGAAGAGTTCAGGTGAGTGGGTGGCCAAGAAGCCTGCATGAAGGGGTGTCACTCGAGCTTGGGCTTCCAGGGACAGGTTGTTTGTCTGTCTACCTAGCAATGTGCACTAGACTTATTAGTGACTATTTGGCTTGATGAAAGGAGAGATGGGAGATACTTTGGGAAAAACTGACCAAGACCAGAAACAACAGTAGAAAAGCATGCAGTGTTCTCAGACAAGGTTTAGGAATGACCTCATCAGTTCCTTTGAGGTCCATAGAAGTAAAGGGATACGGGAAAGCTGGAGTTTAGATGCACACTGGAGAGACTTAGGTTTGTCTGTCAAAAGAAGCTTCCCTGGGATGCGCATTGAAGGTAGGGTAGATAACTTAAGGATTTGTCTAGCAGCTGCCTGATTTGAATGCAATGAGCCCATTTTCTTCATAGGTTTCTCAGCAGTCCAAGGTTTTGCTGGAGCTGTTACCATGGCAGCAACAAGGATTCTTTGAGGGAGAGGATGTTTCTGTTTTGGATTCTGGGTGTAAGAAAAGCAAGGTATTGCAAGAGTAGGAAGGAACCATCTACTTTCATTGATTATTTTATCCTTGTCCACAAACTTCTTCTGGTTGACCCATGAATTTCCGTACTCGATTTATCTCATTAATTCTACAAAACGTCTAACGCACCTTTAATGGCTCAATCCAGAAAGACGATATGCAGCCACCAAGCATTCAGCCTCGTTCCAAATAACCTTCCTCCGGAGCCAGCCTTCTACAGAGCCATGTGGATGTCAGACACGCAGCGGCTGAGTCACGCTGACATTGCTGGGATGCCTGGATTGCGCTGGAATTTCGGGATGCCAATCACAGGCCAAGGAGAAGCCAATGGCCGAGAACAACAATGCCAAAGTGTACACTGTCCATGCCGAGGGAGGGTGGTGGTGGTCAGGGGGACTTGACCTGAAGCCAGGGATGACAGAGACCTCCCAAGCAGAATGACACCTGTCAAAAATGCTGGCCAGCGTACAGAAGCACTCCAGGACACAGACCAGAACCTCACTGTGGTCCTGATACCCAACCAAAAGAATTACCCTCAACGCATTCAGGAGCAAATGCTCAGCTATATAATCAGGGCTTGGAGACTCTATGTCAGGTTGAGGAAAATTACCAGAATGTATTTGGTCCTTCCACCTCCCCAATGCTACAACAAGAAGCTCACTTTTTTTTTTAATGAAGAAAGAAACTGAGGCTAGCTGGGTGTGCTGGCACATGCCTGTGATCTCAGTTCTGGGGAGGTTGAGGCAGAAGAGTCTCCAAGGCTTAGACTTCCGTAGCCTGTGCCACAGAGTTGACTTCTGCCTTTCTTACTTTTTCTTTTTTTTAAAGAAAATGGAGCTAGGAAGGGATAAGACACGCACTCGGTGGTCTGAGTCACTGACTGTGACTCAGTCGGCAGTGTGGTGTGCAAGCCCCGGGGTTGGATCCCTAGCACTGAATAAACCAGGCGTGGTGCGTGGCAGTGTACACCTTAGTCCCAGTAGTCGGGGGTGGTAGAGACAGGAGAATCAAGAGTTCAAGGTTATTCTCAGTCACATAGCAAGTTCCGTGTCTCAAATAACACACACACACATACACATATGTGTATGTGTATATATATATATATATATATATATATATATATATATGCATTTAACATTCTATATATTAGATTTACATTATATGTTAATATAAATCCTACAGCTAGGATTCTTTAACTTCCTTGATCACCCCTCCCCTTACTTTCTGAGACATTTGGACTGTCTAAGTGACCAGAGAGCCTCTGGCATTCACATGTCTCCACCTCTCCCCATGCCAAGTCCTTGGGTTACAGATATGTGCCCCCTGCCCAGATTTTCCATTGGTGCTGGGGTCCGAACTCAGGACCTCACGTTTGCATGGCAGCCACTTCACCCACTGAGCTACCGGGCAGCCTTCCCAGCAGTCCCTCTTTTGATACAGAGTCTCAGTAAGCTGACCAGTGAGTCAGGGTCGGCTGGTCATCTCTTCATGAGTGCTGGCGTTCTAGGTGATGCCATCCCGAGTCTAGGTGATGCTCCCGAGTCTCGAGGAGCAGTTGGTGCTGAGGTACACTGAGAGGCAGTCTGTCTCAATGAGACCATGGTTTATTAAAGCAGTCCATTTTTCTAATGTGTTTTTTTAAAGATTTATTTATTATTATATGTAAGTACACTGTAGCTGTCTTCAGACACCCCAGAAGAGGGCGTCAGATCTCATTATGGATGGTTGTGAGTCACCATGTGGTTGCTGGGATTTGAACTCAGGACCTTCAGAAGAACAGTCAGTGCTCTTAACCGCTGAGCCATCTCTCTAGCCTCGAAGCAGCCTGTTAATATGAAGCTCTTTAGGCTGTTCTCCATCCTATATGAGAAGATACCCACTTGTTCAAGCACTGATATTGAGGTTGCCCTTAGCTGGAGGGTTCCAAAGTCTCAGTGTTCAACTGGATCTCTCCTACAGTGTCCAACCTCCAGTCTCAATGGTGACAGCTAATGCCTTGGTGACCTCAAAGCTACAGCATCCCCCAGGGAAGACTGTCTGTCTTGCTCCAGGCTGAACAGACTCCTGCTTCAAGAGAAATCTCCTGCCCTGGCTAAAAGAAACATAAGGGAGTGGTTATGGTCCCCATAAATTCACATGTAGTCATGAGAATAGAGTTTGGGAGAAATTTCCAAGCTCTGAAGGCTTTTTACTATAGCTGGCCTTTTACTATGAAAAATCAAATCAAATCAAATCTGTGGCTTGGTATAAAAGGTGGGAGAAAGGACGTAGCTCCCACCGATGCTTTACTTACTGTGAGGCTTCTCTTGAACTGGTTCTGTCACAGGAGTGAACTTCTGGTACATTGAAATGATTTCGTCACTCAGAAGCGATAGACTGTCCAGAAAGTCTATCAAGACATACTTTGGCCCCTGGAAATCCCACAGTCGCATCATGTGAATGTCAAAAGGCGTTTGAATCTCACCTTGAGATAAGGATGGAGATATCACAACCTGGAGAACTGAATTGAGGCAGCTTGTCTGCAGCCTGTAGTCGCGTGTGTGTGTGTGTGTGTGTGTGTGTGTGTGTGTGTGTGTGTGTGTGTGTGTGTGAGAGAGAGAGAGAGAGAGAGAGAGAGGCCTAGAGTGGCCAGTCATGTGTAACTGTGACAGAATATGGCCCCAGACACACAAAACTCAGGACTTCTGCAAGAACAGTCAGAGCTTTTAGCACCTGAACCACCCTGGGTGTCTGTCTGTTGTGTTTACCACTAGTGCGTGTGAATGTTGGAGAGCTTCTGCCACAGTGTAGCTGTCAGAGGGCAGCTGTGGGCTTTGGTCCCCTCCTCCTACCTTTGTGTGCTGTCTGGGGACCTAACTCATGTCACCAAGCTTGCAAACCATGCGCTTTTTAACTTGCTGAGTTAGCTCTTTGACCCATAACTTTTTGTTTTTAAGAAAGTATCTCACTATGTATGTTAGGATTCTGTCTAAGCTCCTCCCCACAGTTACCTGGCAACAACCTGGTAGGCCTGGCCTACTATATGAGGGGTTGCTTGCCCCCTCCTCTCTCTTTTACTCCTATTTCCTGCTTGCTTTTCTCTTGTTCTCTTGGGTTCCTCTCTTCCCTTCCCCCCTCTCTCAACATGGTCATGGCCGGCCCCTACTTCTCTACTCTCTCCTGTTCTCTGCCTCTACTACCCTCTTCACTCCCCTCCCCATGCCCTGAATAAACTCTATTTTATACTATGCCATTGTGTGGTTGGTCCCTCAGGGGGAAGGGATGCCTTGGCATGGGCCCGCCTAGACATCCCCTTCCCCCACACCTCACCACACCCCCATAGGACATATTTCTCTACTTCTTTATCACAACAATGTATCCCCGAGTGGCCTAGAACTTGTCATGTGGACTAGGCTGGCCTGAAATTCACAAAGATCTGCAAGTCTGGGACTAAAGGATATACTATCGTGACTGGCCCTCTGTTCATTTTTAAAAAGTCATTTCACTGGGCTGGCAAAATGGTTCAGTGTTTAAAGACACTACTGAGCCTAACATCTTGTGTTTGATCTCTGAGACACACAGAGTGGAAGTTGTCCACTGACTTCTACGTGTATGCTACAGTGAGCGTTTGCACACACACACACACACACACACACCCCAAATATAAATGTAAAAATATTTATTCATGCGTGTGTGCGTGCGTGCGTGCGTGTGTATGTGTGTGTGTGTGTGTGTGTGTGTGTGTGTGTGTGTGTGTGTGTGTGTGTATGTGTTTAGCTGCACAGGCAGAGACCAGAAGAAACATAGGATCCCTTGGAGCTGGAGTTACAATTTTCAAGGGACTCATCTTGCTATGTGAGTGCTGCTATTCAACTGTAGTTCTAATGCTTGCTCCGCAAGGACTCTAACCACTCAGCAATTTCTTTAGTCTCATTTGTTTTGTTTTGTCTTCTGCTTTGAATTTTCTTATTGTTGTTGTTGTTGTTGTTGCTGACGTGGGTAGGTCTTACTTTGTAGTTCAGGCTAGCCTCAAGCTCATAGCTATCCTCCTGCCTCAGCCTCTCAAGTACTGGGATTACAGGAGGGAGACACCACACCCATGCTCCCTCACTTAGCCTCTCTTCTGAATCCTGGTTCCTCTCCAGCCAATGCAAACGCTGCAGCTTGTCTCGAGCTACCCCACGTGCCCACACCTATGTACATTGGGCCGCAGCCACGATGAGAAAGCCAGTAATAATTCTTCAGTATCATTGGCTTACCCAGAAGGAGCCTCCCTCTGGTTCCCTGACTTGCCCCTCCCCAACTGCCCCCTTTTCCTTCCCTCCTTCCCTCCATTTCTGTTTCTGCACACAGCTTATCAAGTAGGAGGAATGGCTGGTTTTCAAAACCCAGGTGTTGGGCCCAGAATGCCTGTTGAATGTAGCAAGCTGCAAACCAAGGCTACTTGGCTGTGTCTGTAGATCACGTTCAGAAATGTCTTTGCTGTTGTTGATTTTGAGACAGGGTTTTACACTGTAGCCCAGGCTGGCAGCTATCTTGAGGCAATCTTGCCTTACTGATGGTTTCTGGGATCTCAGGTAAGGATGACATGGCCGGCTTATAAGTGACTTTGTGCTTCTAAAGATTTTCTGCCCGGAATGTATCTCATAGCGGGGACAAGTATCATTTGTCTTCAACAGAAGACACTAAAGTGGTGTTACAAGACCCAGTCATGGCCAAACTGAGACTGTCCAAGTTTCCTGACTTGGCTCCTCTATAGCATCAAAATTTCATTACCAACTGACCCTGCCTTTTAAATTTATAGCTTCTAATTTTCCAGGTTGGTTAAGTTCCAAACCTTTTCTAAATGCTTCCTAAATCACAGCTCACGTGGCCTTCACATCACTGCTCCAAAGAACCTTCCTCAGTTCTCCTCAGACCGATGGGAAGTCCTTGGCACAGAGGTTGCACAGTACCCGTATTTACACTCAAGTACCTCTTACCCGGAAGGTCGTGGTTTCTGTGATAGAGAAGAACTGCTCGCAAGGCATTATATGATGTTTGAGGTTGGAAACACGAGTCAATCTACTTCATCCCAGAGATGGTCTTTAAGTGTGACATGAAATGACATTAAAACCTTTTGTCCTTTAGACACTTCAGCAATGCAGATGTTTTCCTCTGTCTGCCGTGCACTCCCTCAGGTCTAACCCAGAGCTGTAAGGAGAGCCCAGACTCTGACTGGATCTGTCTGTCCTCATCTCCCGGCCCCTGGCTGGTGTTACTTGGTCCCCATCTTGGTCTGGCCCTGATGACTCTGCCTTGTGTTTTCACATCAATCAAAGCCCTCTTTAGAAAAGGCTTCCTGGTCTTCTGTGCTCTGGGATGGACAAAGTTTTCCACTAGCCACTCCTTCTACCCCCACTCCCCACCCCCACCTCCTACCCTCTCCATTCCTACCACACTAGTTCTTCACAAGAGTTCCTCAAGGCGTCACACCTACCTCAGACATTTTTAGGGGCTTGGCAGGGCCTGGGGTACTGCTGCCAGGAACCCCACAGTCAGGAGGAGGAGGCCAGCTCTCAGGCCCTTCCTGGACTGTGCATTTGCAGGACCTGGCAGAGACCTGACTGTCAGCCAGCTGATTTCTTTTTCTCCCCCAAACAACACAGTCTTGCGAGGCAGCTGGGGCCTGTGAGGCCTTCAGCCGAGCCTGTCGCATCCCCAGACTGTGTCCTTGCTCTATTTACCCCTTTCCCTTGTGTAAAGGACTTCCCCCCACCAAGTCCTTCGGTCCCTGAACAGCTGGGCTCAGATATTAGATAGAGCCTTTTCTGTCTTCACCACAAGCTTGCGAACAAAAGGGTTTTAAGAACCCTGATCATGAACAAGGTCTTGGGAAGATGAAGTGTTAGGAAGACTTCAAACAATTGCCATCCTTGTGAATCTCGAAGCCTGTGCCCTTTCCAAGCTGGGCCTGCTGGGGACTCTGTCTTGGGATCTAGGAGGCTCAGTTTCCTCTTTCAGTCTCCCCATCAGTCCAACATGGGAAAGTTGAAGATGGCCCTGTGCGAGCATCAAAGCCCCAGCCTGTCACATCTGCTGTTTGTCCTGGTTGGAGGGCGCAGGGTGCCACTGAGGCAGCTCTCTTGCATCTCTCAGAGAGTGATGGTGGTACCCCCGCTAGGGCTTCCCTTCCTTCAGTGCTCCCTGACTGCAGCATGGTCCTGTGAACTCATCACCACCCTAGACTATCAAGGCGGGAAACAGCTGGAGACACAGTGTGGGGCTCCTCCAAAGCGGCTTCCCAAGTCTGTGTGTAAGGTGACTGCAATTTGCAGCCAGCATTCAGATCTCCATTATCTGGGATTTCCCTGGCTTCTTGGGTAACACTGAAGCCTCTTCTTCTTGGGCAAGGAGGCTGCATAGAGGACTCTCAGGCTCTTCTGCCTCCCAGTTTCCAGGCAGAAACTGCTAAACCAGTGGAGCCTGTCTTCTACGTAGTGTGTCTGCACGTGTGCGTGTGCGTGTGCGTGTGCGTGTGTGTGTGTGTGTGTGTGTGTGCTTATGTGTCAGAGATCAGCTTGAGTGAGTTATCTCTTTCCTTCTCTCTTCTGTGGGAACAAACTCAGTTTGTCAGATTTGGAGTCTATCACCTTATCCTGCTATGCGACCTCGCTGTCCCAACCCACCCCCGAAGTTGCCCTGGCTAGCCTGCAACTTGGTTTGAGACCAGGCTAGCCTCCAACTTATGGCAATCCTTTGTCTCTGCCTCCTGAGAACTGGGGTCAAAGTCACCATAATGACTTTTTTCTAAAGACAGTGTTTCGCATTCTGATCCCAGGCTGTCCTGGAACTCACAGGATCCTCCAGCCTCAGCCTCCCAGTTGCTGGTATTACAGGTGTGGGCTACCACACCCAGTTAATGAAACATTTGCTCATTACCATCCACCCTTCCATGAACCCCTGAAGCAAACACATTAGTTAGTTAGTTAGTTAGTTTGTTAGTTAGTTAGTTAGTTTGTTAGTTAGTTTGTTAGTTAGTTAATTTGTTAGTTTGTTAGTTAGTTAGTTTGTTTGTTTGTTAGTTTGTTAGTTAGTTAGTTAGTTTGTTAGTTTGTTAGTTAGTTAGTTTGTTAGTTTAGTTAGTTAGTTAGTTGTTTGTTTCTGAATGTGTCACTTTTGTGCCATCTGAATCCCAGGCCACTTGCTAAGGTTTGTTGGCAGCTCAGTCCTACTTGAGCCTCTTCATGGTCCCGCCTCACGTGACAACAGAAAAGTCAAAGCTTAGAGAACAGTGACAGATGGAAGGGAAAGGCTCCCACAGCCCCCAGAGCTCCGTGAAATCCTTCCTTATGGGATTTGCCTTGCTAGAGAAGCCTGGAGGCTCACCGCAGAAACCCACAGTACATGCTCACTACATTGAAAACATGACTCGCAGTCTCAAGGGTGGGGGGCTCAGGGGAGAGGGAAGGGAAATGATTGACATGGGGGCTTGTTCGTTTCCTGCTCATTGGTACTGTGACTGCCCTTCTCCACCCGGTCCCAAAGAAGAGGCCTTTGCAACATCCCAAAGGAGAAGCAACCTGAGTCCAGAGACAGGAATATGCTCCAGGTACCAGCTACCCGGGAGGTTTGGAGATGAGCACCCTGACAAGTCATATCTGGAGGAATTTAGGGACGTGGCTGGGTGGGGGCAGGGGTCTTTCCATGTGCTAGGCCTTGTGCTCTCAGGGTGGGTGCCTATGGACTGTCCATGAGGATCTTCTCATTGTAAGAGTAGGGTAGTGTCACCAAGTCTATACAAGGACCTGAAGAAGACTATGGAGCAACCGCTGGAGACTTTCACACCAGCCACACACTGTCACGGCTCCTCCCTCCTCAATGTGTGTTTTCATCTTCTTTAAAACTTTATTATATTATTATTATTATTATTATTACTATTATGATTTGCGTGTCTGTGTGTGCATACATGCATGCATGCGTGTGTGTGTGTGTGTGTGTGTGTGTAGGTCCCGGGTGACTCTATGGGCTTGGTTCTCTCCCACCTTTATGTGGGGTCTGAACTCTGTCACTAGGTTTTGGGGTGAGCATCTTTGCCTGCTGAGCCATGTCATCCACTCTCCTCCATCTTGTTTATTTTTATCTCATTTTTAGCCGAGGCTAGCCTGGAGCTCAGTATGTAGTTGGAAATGGCTTTGCACTCCTGGTCCTCGTGTCTCTGCCTACCAGTACCGGGGTTCCCGATGTGTTACCACGCTTGCCTGTCTGTCCTTCACCTTGGTCATGGAACTTCTTACTGCCTTTATGAAAAGTCGTAGACAAAACATCCTTCTTTGTGGGGTTTTCCTGTTGATAACGAAAACCCTGTCCAGAGTGGAGACTTTAGCACAGCCTAGGAGTACTGCCGGCCGACAGTAGGGCTTCCAGCATCGCAGGGGGAGATGAGTTTTGTGCCCTAAAGCCCGAGTCAGCCAACGATGAGTTTCTAAACTTAGCCATCCTACACACCTCACCCTGGCTGCTTCCAGGTCCTCCTAAGCTATCTGAAGCTGTGGAAAGTACCTAGACAGATGTATGTATGCATGTATGCATGTTTTGTTGTTTGCTTTTGGTTTTCATTTTGAAATTAGGTTCACTGTATAGCTCAGTTTGGTTTGGAACTCACCATAGCCCAAGCTGGCTTTCAACTCACAGTAATTCTCCTGCCTCAGCCTGCAAGAGTCATGAGGACAGGTATAAGCTACAATGCTCTGATACACACACACACACACATATATATATATGTATATATATCTTCTGTTATTATAGTTTTTGGTTATTTCCTTATTTCCCTAAATTTTGTGGTGCTGAGGATGGACCCTGGGGCTTTGTACTTGGTAGGCAATTTCTTACCACTGGGCCACATCTGCAGCTTCCTAAAGATGGTCTGTGCAGCAACCTCTGTATACACACACACACACACACACACACACACACATACATACACACACACATACACATACATACACACACACACACACATACACATACACACACATACACACACACATACACATACATACACACACACATACACATACATACATACACACACACACATGCGCGCACTGGGGTTCCAAGCAGGGTAAAAATTATGTGGTAGTTGCAGCAGTGTAGCCGGCGGAAGCTTCTGAGGTGTCCACTACAGCTAAGTAACCACAAGATACCAGATCCCTTCTTGATGGCTCCTGTGGTTTTCTCGGTGGGAAAGGAGGGTCCTTGTGCAGCTAGGCAAGCAATTGAGCTATATACCTTGGCCCCGCCCCCGAAGGTTAATTTTAATTGGTCTCCCTGCTTCATAGAGAACCAAGTAAGATAAAGTTTGGAAAGTTGTTTGCAAGGATAAAGGGACACGTAGCTGTGACTGCTGCCAGGCATTGGCTCTGTGGTTGTCAGGAGACGGTGCCCTGCCAGAAGGCGTGGGAGGAGAGGGGCTTCTGAAGCCAGCAGCAGTTGGAACTCTGAGTGGAACATGGCCGGCTGAGCCTGCGGCCCACACAAACCACCCACCACCCTCCTGGCTGGCCTGCATCAAGCCCCAGGAAGGGCAGAGTTTCTGTGGAAACTAGGAGCCAGCCACGCCTGCTGGACCAGGCTGGTTCGGGGTGGGGGCAGCCCCGAGCCACATGGTGTGGACCACATGGGCATGGAGGGGGAGCGACAGCTGGGCGGTAGGGAGCCGGAGGTGGCCAGAGCTTTGCTCCAGCCAGCCTGCTCTGGGCCTCGGGGTAGCTGCCTGCTCCTGGCTTAGGCAGTTCGTGGGGGGCTGGATGAGGTTTGGACAGTCTGTGGGTGGGACGCCAGCGAGGTCTGGGGCCATCAGGCAGGGCAGAAGGTGCACACCCTCCACCCAAACCAGCAGGGTTAGGTCTGGCAGACCCTGGCCTTCTCTTCTCCTATGAAGACTGCTCCTTACCCTGCTCGTATTCCGTGACAAAACCACGGGTCGGTCCGGTACTTCTGACGCACAAAATTAAGCCACACAACAGCAGCTGCCTTCTCATCCCCACAGCCCCTCTCCTTCCGATTCCCCTAGACTTACATGTGGGTCCCCCTCCAGAGACTTTTCCAGTCTCCTCCTGTGAGCACCAACTGTTTCCTATTCCCTCCAGCCTCACTTTTGCCTGACTACCTGAATCAAAAGGGTAGCATTCAGGAATCAGGCCACAGAGAGGCATTTGGGGGTGAGTGTGGTCACTTTAGCACTCGAGGCTTATAGGGTTGGCTCTCAGGAAGGCTTTATCTTTCTAGACACCATCCTCCCCTGGCCTGGCCTCCAGCGTCAACTCAGGACCTGTATTCCTGTCTGTGGTACACACTTTAAGTCCAGCTCAAGTCATGCAGTGTGGTTTTAAACCTACGTTTTCGCACACAGCTATTCACGAGTGACCCTGGCTGTCCTCTGTTCCAGAGTATGGGCCACTTGTTTCTTTTGTTGCTTTGAGACAGGGTCTTGCTATGGAGCCCATATTGGCCCCCAAATTACAGTCCTGATTCAGCACGTACCATCATGCCTAACGCCTATATTTGTTTCAACCCCTCTCTGTTTCCATGGCTTTAGAAAGAGTGTTTAGTCTGTTTTCTGTTGTTGTTGTTGTTCTTCTTCTTCTTCTTCTTCCTCCTCCTCCTCTTCTTCCTCTTCCTCATCCCCTCTTCCTCCTCCTCTTCCTCTTCCCCCTCTATACCCTCCCCCTGCCTCTCCCTCCTCCTCCTCCTCCTCCTCCTCCTCCTCCTCCTCCTCCTCCTTCTTCTTCTTCTTCTTCTTCTTCTTCTTCTTCTTCTTCTTCTTCTTCTTCTTCTTCTCCTCCTCCTCCTCCTCTTCCTCCTTCTCCTCCTTCTCCTTCTTTTTCTCCTTCTCCTCCTTCTTGCCAGCTACCTTTTTCTTTTGACAGCATCTCACTTTGTACAGCCCCAAGTGCTGAGATTACAGGCAAGAACCACCATACCTGACTCATAGTCTGCTTCTCTTGCTGTAACTGAATGCTACAGACTGGGCACCTTATAGAGAATGGAAGTTTATTTAGATCATGGTGTTTAAGAGGATGTCTATGAACATGACCTGAATGTCTAGTGGGGATGCCATGGTGTGTAGAGGCAGCACATGGCCAGATAGTCAGCTAGCTAGTTCAGGCCAAAGGGACGACCCTCAGGACCTCACCCAATCCGCATCACATTCCCCCTGCAAGGCCTTATCCCCCAAATATAAACTTGGGGGCTAAGTGTCTAACGCATGAGTTTGAGGGGATCATAGTCAATACATACCAGAACCTCAGCTTCCTCAGCCTGAGAAGGAAGAGAAATGGGGTATCTTTCCAATGGAAAAATCAGTATTAACCAGAGTGTAGACTATGAACGTCTGTCATATGAACTGTACATGTTCTTTTTCTTTTAACTCTCACCCCCAAACCCTTTAGCATCACTACTATGTGAAGAACCTCCTCCATCCCTAGTACCAGCCTTCACCAGGCTTTGTTCTCTGCTTTGCCTCCCATCCTGCATGCACACACACACACACACACACACACACACACACACACACACTGCAAGCTTGCTCAAGCGTCTCTCTAAATTTTTCCTAGCTAGCCTGATCCAGTGCATGGTCACAATCCCCTCCACCGTCACGGTGAACTCTGTCCTCTCTTCAGATGCATCGGACAGTCCTTGTGTCATGTCCTCTGCCTTTCTGTGGACGTGATTGGCTCATTTTCCAGCCGCAGATGCTCACCCTAGTGGGACAGAGGGATGCTCCTGGCTTTACACAGCAGGAGGAGGCGATGGGTTCCAAGCAGGGTTCTAGAATCCAGGGGATGTTTGCCCAGACATTGAGATTTGCTGTGTCTTGTTTCAGCTTCACATGTGGGATATTTGGAGGAATCATTCTGATTAAGAACTAAGACCCTGTCTTGGTAAAGCCACCTCTTGGTCTCACGTCTACAGGGGAAGTAGGTCACACAGCTAGAGAGTTAGGACTTGAACTCTGGGTTGGAGACCTGTCATCTAAACCAGTCACTCTGGGGGGATTCACAGTTACTACAACTCATGAGTCAGTAGCGCGTAGTTTACGAGCAGGAATGTAAAGGCCCCAATTTCTTCCAGCTTTTAAGCCAATGAAGGAAGCAAGCCATTAAACTGATAATGACACATTCAGATGTCACACTCAACCAGGACAGCACAGGAGCACCTGGGCAGAGCTCCTTACATGGACTTTCAGAGCTGCTGAGGGGGCCTGGAAGGTCCCTTCCAACAGGGATGAGAACTGCACACATGTACACACACACACACACACACACACACACACACACACACACACACACACACGTGTGTATGTAAGACAGGGATGTTGCTGTGTAATCCAAGTTTTCCTTCCACTGGTGACTCTCCTGTTCCTCTCCTTCCTCCTGCTCCTCCTCCTCCTCATGCTATGGTTGGAGGTTTGCACTACCACCCCTGAAAAAAATAGGTTTCACAGTTTTTCTGCAGTGGGTCTTGTAGAGTAGTGTCTTCCCTCCATCACTGTCTGGGATACATGGATTTCAGTATTTATCAAAGCCAACTGTAGGATAAATTAAAAACCAAATCACATGTCCCCTAATCCCAAACAGAAGCGTGTGTTGGGGTACTTCCTGAATTTATTTGCAGTTTGGGGGTCAGTTTTTCCTTATGATTTTGGGGAGGGTTAGAAAGGGTGGGTGAATGGATGTTAGAAGTAAACTGAGTTCATCTTCTCAGGGAAGCCACCATGTCACCTCAGGTTAACCTATCCTTTCTGCTCCGAGTCTGCAGTAGGCCTTACGCAGTGGGAGCGGGAAGGGGGATGCAGCCTACTTCCCAGAAGAGAGTGGTTTCAAACCCAAGGGTCATGGCTGCATGGGGCACAGGTCGCCAGTGCTCAAGTCAGGGGATGAGGGGCTGCCTGGGAAACCCAGGAGGCTGCCAAGCGCCTTCCATCCAAGGATCCCAGTGGGATTCTGAGGAAATGGAGGGGCGGGGGACCAAGGATCAGCGCGGGAGAAGGCTGCTGGTGGGAATGAGTTTCCTTAAAGTTCTAGAACCTTCTTTAGGGCGGTGAGAATATGGGGGTGGGGGGGTCACTAATCTTGGACTGAGCCCCTGAGTGTCACAAGAACCCTCACGGCCTAGTTCTCCAAGGAGAGTTTCCCACAGGGAAAACGGCTTCAATACACCCAGTGTTCGTCTCTGTCAGAGATGCCTTACTAAGCGTGGCACCTCTCTGTGCTTTATTCCCACCTGAAACAAAGGTGAAGTTCTGGTAGATTTGGGCTCCACAAAGGGAAGTTTGAGGGCCCATGGGGTCCCCTGTACTCTGTCACTACTACCTAAGTCTTGTGAGTGCAGGAGAAGGCAGAGTGCTGCCATACAGGATGAGAGGGAGAGGGCAGGGGCTGGTGACCCGGCAATGCTGTCTGTCTGTCTGTCTGTCTCTGTCTTTCTGCCTCTCTGCCTCTCTGTCTCTCTGTCTCTGTCTGTCTCTGTCCCTCCCCTCACCCATCTCTCTCTCTCTCTCTCTCTCTCTCTCTCTCTCTCTCTCTCTCTCTCTCTCTGTGTGTGTGTGTGTGTGTGTGTGTGTGTCTGTCTGTCTGTCTGTCCATCTGGTATCCTTCAAGCTCCTTACTCATCTTCCCAGTTAGGCCTCTGGGACCTCAGCAGGTTTCACTCAGCCTGATAATTAAGCAGTCCCTTTCTCCTTGGTCGAAAAGCTTCCACACACTGACAAAGGAATTCATATTGTCCCTGCTTAGTCTCTTGGCTTCCAAGATTCAACAACACTTCGCTGTATATCAAATTAAAGAAAAGATGCCCATTTAGAACTGTCCTCATTACAAGAGTGAACTGTGCCCATGGCTGCTGACCATTCATTCCCCTTACACCACGCTTTGCAGGGATCAGATGTGGCAGGTGAATCCTGGCTGAAGGAGAGAGAAAGCACAGAGGTCTGCACCCACGGTGCTGCACAGAGGTCTGCACCCACCGTACTGCACAGAGGTCCGCACCCACCATGCTGCACAGAGGTCCGCACCCATGGTGCTGCACATCACGAACTCCCCTGAGGCGCACGCAATTATATAAAACAGTGACATGGGAATACACAGGGGATTGTCTTCACATCCCTGCGGATAGTGAGGGAACCAATAGACATTGTAGAAGGTGAGATTTGATTCCAAACTTGGGGGACAGAAGGGTATTGAGGGGGAGAGGGAGGGTGGTGCCTATGTGGAGGAAGATTTAAGCACAGGGGTGGAAACAGGAAGTATCTTAGAGTATCAAAGACTGGGTGAGAGCAAACCATAGCTGTTTGGGTGACTACTTAGGCTGAGAGTCCCGTGAGGCTGGAAAGGTGATGTCAGAGACCCAGCCCAGAGGACTTGCTCAGCCACAGGCATCCCCATGCAGGCATCCAAACCCCAAGATTGTTCTTTGCTAGGAATCAGGATGTGAACTGAAGCTAACAGCAAGGGGTGGTTAAAGTCTGGATTCTCCCAAGAGCTCTGACTGTGTGGCGTGGCCTGGTAAGACAAGACTTCTTGAATTTTCTCCAGCCTGATGGCTGTCCTCCAGATTCACAGGCTCCCAGGCGTCAAGGAAAATCCCACACAGAGTCCCACAGGGCAGACAGAATGCTGGGCTTTGAGAATAGAAGAAGGGTCTCTGACACGAGGAAAGTACCCAGATCTCAGAGCAGATGTTAAGAGCCCATCACCCTGCCCCAGATCCTTGTTCCACACAACTTCTCAGCTCATTAGAGTCGTGCCTTGCCACACACATTCTTTCCTGGCATCCTCGATTAGGTTTGTGTGCAGAGACAAGCCAGACTGACTCCCCATCAGCTGACTCTTAGTAAGTGTGCCTTCCCCAGCACTCCTTCCCAGCCACCACTTCCTGTGCCCTTCCCTGGGGCACCAATCCCCCTGCACCTGCTCAGGAATGAAATATTTTGGATTGGCACGTGAAAGTTCACTCTCCTTTCACCTTATGTCCCCTCATGACTCCTCATTCCTGTGCTGTGTATTCCAAGCAGACCATTACATCTTGGTAAAAGACTTGATCGTCAAAGCCACGGTCTCCAAATGTGCCACAGAGAGTGACCAACACGTGTGGAGGCTAGAGAGGAAGAACAAACTTCCATTGATTACTTATTGATTTATTTTTGAGACAAGTTCAGTGCTAGCCTTGAACTCATAGCAACCCTTCTGCCTCAGCCTCCTAAATTCTGAGGTTACAGGAAGGAGCTACCATGTCTGGTTATTTAGTTAAATAATACAGCCCTAAGACAAGGGCCTTCATTATTAGTTTATCAACACTGGTTCATTAGTAATAACAATGTGCTGTAGTAATGAAGAATTAACAGGGAAAACTGGGTTCAGGACATATGGGAATCCCCCAGATTATCCTTAAAAACTTGTAAACAGAAACTTATTACAAAATAAAATAAGATTCTTTATTTTTTTAAATAAATATCTCTCATGTGTGTGTGTGTGTGTGTGATATGTACATGTACGCATGTTCTTATGTGTGAGAGGGTGGGCATGTACATGTCTGCACTTGTGTGAGGTGCACATACACATGTGTACAGATGTTACAGAGCCCCAAGGTAGATACTGTCAATCTTCCTCCAAGTTCTTCCCCTTATTCATTGAGATTAGGTCACTCAATAGAATACAGAGTTTAAAACCAGGCCAGTTTGTCCAGGGATCTCATTTCCTCCCTCAGTGTCTTGGGGTTATAGGTGAGTTGCCATGCCCCCATCAGTTAGGTGGGCTCTGGAGACCTGCAAGTGTTTTAACCACTAAGCCACCTCCACAGCCCTGTGCTGTCCTTTGCAAGGCCAGCACTTACTGTGTACTGTGCCGAAGACACCACGCTTTCATAAAACCACAGTAGAGCTAAGGTAAAGACTCAGCAGCAACAGCGGGACTCATAGAACACAAGTGTCCCGAGGGAGGTGACCAGTGGTTTGCTGTGAAGTCTTTGGTCCCTCGGTCTCCCAGGGGCTCAAGCCCTTCTTCTAATTCCTTTCCTCTGTTGGTAGATTTGACCTCATCTACAGAGTCTAAGGTGGCTTGTCACCACACACACACACACACACACACACACACACACACACACACACACACACACATGCGCGCGAGCTTCCAGAGACAGTCTGGAGGAAGATTGGCGGGTTCAAGCATTCATTCAGTCAAACCCCACTGGCCAGGATGTCATTCAGATGGCCTGTGGGCAAGGACGTGGGACATGCAGTGTTCATTGTGGTTGGCATTTGAGGGTAATTATGACATGACAACGAACAGTATGGCAGTTAGCACACTTTGCCACATTAATGGCTTTTATAATATATTAAATATAATATAATATATAATTAATATAATATCTAGCTATTCATATATTGAGATGGTGCTCAGCCTTCCCGTTTGGTTTTGGTTTGCTCTTTTGAGACAGGGTCTCACCACATAGCCCCAACTGTCCTGAAACTCCCTATGTGGACCAGGCTGGCCTTGAACTTGTGAACTCCCTATGTAGACTAGGCTGGATTTTGAGTCCAGATATGAGACACCGCGCTCAGCTTAGCCATTAAAAAAAATCTGTTAGGAGTGCACAGTCCAAACATTGGAGCAGTTTAAGACCATGGCCCGAGTTTCACACATCCTGATGACTGCGCCATCCACGGTCTAGCCCCGTCAGCAGCCCGTGCGAGGGTTCTGTGTCGCACAGCCTCGTCTGTTCTGGGTGTGTTTGGGAGAGTTACACCTCTCCCTGGCTGTGGGAAAGCCTCTGCTTTCTTGGCAGGGTCTTCCCTTTAGTCAAGGAGACTGGGAGTATGGAAGAGAGGTAGAAAGGACAAGGACAACTTCTAAGCAAGCCGGGCAGACAGAGAAAGAAACAGCGACAGATAGAGGAGGAGAAAGAACGATAAGATGGAGTGGCCAGACACTGGGCCTGGAGCCCAGGACAGAGGCCAGGAGGAGGAACAGTTGCAGAGTAAGACTGGGGGGGGGGGAGGGTCTGTGAGGTCACCTATACCCAGGACGGGTAGTGCACAGCTCAACCTGGGAGGGTGGGGAACAGACACTGTCTGGGGCTTACCCAGCCATCTTTGTCAAGGTTATTCCCTCTGGAATCATCAGAGAAGGGAAGAGGGGCTGGGGTGGGGTAGAAGGGAGAGCAAGAGCCCCTTCCCGCCATGACTTCCTCTGCAGTGTATCACACAGATTCTGCAAGGCTTGGTGCCCAGTTTAGGAAGCGGGCTTCTTACTGGGTTCATGGTTTGGTCTTCCTGGATCGTGTGTGTTTCTGACACTTCCTCCTTAGTGCTCACACAGTTGTACAAGTCAGGCAGAGAGGAGGCAAAGGGCAAACAGGAGTTCCTACCTGGGAGGCTGTGGAAAGCTTCCTGGAAGAGGCGTCTCTCTCCGAGTGCAGGAAGAGAAGACAGGAGGAGGAGGAAGGGTGCTCTTCCTCATGGAACCTTGTGGTCAAGGATGAGGATGCTCGGAGGAAATTGCAGAGTGGAGCAACCAGGAGCGAGGAAGGAACGCTGGGAGGGAAGGAAGCCGGGGCTGCACCCTGTATTGGGAACAGGCTCGCAATAAAGTGACTTTCTCCGAGTGATAAAGGGAGCTGTTTCATGGCCTGTCTGCCGAAGATAGGGGCAGAACCAGGTGTCTGGAACTGGGTTGGTCTGACAATGGGCCACCTTCTCTGCACTCACCAGACCTGGACACTAAGGTCATCCTTACAAGCATGGAGTGGCCACAAGGGCTGGAGAAGAAGGCTGTCAAATCACAAGTGGAATGCAGGATTCCATTTCTGCAGAGCTCATCCATCTTTTTTTTTAAGCTACAGCTTTATTCTGCTTTCTTGCTGACCTTCTCTTCCCTGACTGACTCAGTTCTAATTCTCTCTCAGTCTGGAGCCCTTTCCTTTGCTCATCCCCTCCCCCACACGGTTGGGCTCCTCTGTTGCTCGTTTGCCGTATGGTGATTGGTCACCACTGATGGTTGCTCCGGCTAGACTGTATCTTCTTGACACAAGTTATAGTCACCTGCGAAGAAGAGGGGTCCTCGACTGCAGAATTGCCTCCATCAGATTGGCTCACATGCAAGTCTGGGGGGGGAGGGGGAGGCTGTTTTCTTGATTGATGTGGGAGTTCCCCACGGTGGACCATCACAATCCTGGGAGGTGTAAGAAAGGGAGCTGAGTATGAGCATGGAGAGAAAGTCAGTAATCGTTCTTCCATAGTCTCGGCTTCAGGCCCTGCCTCCAGGATCCCGCCTTAGCTTCCCTTGAAAATAGACTGTAACCAGTAAGCCAAATTATCCCCAAGTTGCTTTTAGCCAGTGCTTTACCACAGCATTATAGTAACTAATACAGTAGTGACCTGAGTACTGAACACGTGTAGCATCAGACAATGGCTTAAACAAGGACTGGTGGCTTGACGGTATCGCTGGAGACCTGGCTCCCATCGTGCCTTCCTGCCATCTTTAGCAGCTTGGGTTTCTCTCTTGGGTCTGTTGTTTCATGGCCACAAAATGGCTGCAACTATTTCAGGTCATGCCTCCTCACAGAGCCATGAGAGGAAGGAGATGAAAGGAGACTCTCCTTTTAAAATTAATGGTGTCCTTTTTACAACGCTTCTTCTAGTTCTTCTTATCTAGTGCTTGAACAATGGGGGAAAGTGAGATTGTATGTGGTTATCCCAGATTAATCCAGATTTATGCATTTGGGCTGGATCCAGCTGCCTCAGCAGATATGCCCACAGTAAGCACATGTAAATACATGTAAGCACATGTAAGTACATGTAAGTATATATAAGTACATGTATGTGTGACCCCAGTGTTGTCTGGGTCTTGGACAATCTGTTGGTTACCTTTCTCATTACAGTGATAAAACACTTGGTCAAATCAGCTTCAGAGAAGAGAGGTTTATTCTGGTTCATAGTTTGAAGAGGTACTGTCTGTCCTGGTGGGGAAGGTACAGAGATGGGAACAAGAAATGTCTGGTCCAACGGCATTCATAATCAGGGAACTGAGACAATGCTGGTTATCAACTCACTTTCTCCTTTTTTTTTTAAACATTTTTTTTCTTTTCTGACTTCAGCATATATAATGGTGCTACCTGTATTCAGGGTGGGTCTTCCCTCCTTAGTAAAATCTCCCTGGAAACCCCACCACAGACACAGAGATATCTTCTGGGTGACCCTAAATCTTGCTAAGTACAAATCAAGGTTAACCACCAGAGTCAGGAGTGGTGGTAGATACCTTTAATCCCAGCACTTGGGAGGCAGAGGCAGACAGATCTCTTGAGTTCAAGGCCAGCCTGGTCTACAGAGTGAGTTCCAGGATAGCCATGGCTGTTACACAGAGAAACCCTGTCTTAAAAAAAAATTAGCCATCAGAGTGTCCAATCTAATGTTTCTCCCAAGTCCAGATTCATATTTTCCATTTCCTTCTGGATATTTCCGTTTGGATATTACAAAGGCCCCCAGGGTTTAATATGCTCCTAGCTAAGCATATTTCTTTGTCTTTGTCAGGGAGCTGCCCCCTAGCATCAGGTGGACTTGAAATGGATGCAAAATTTTCCCTTACTTAAATTCATTGAGATTTGGGGTTTTGATGGTTAGCATAGAGTTTTCTCTACATTCCATTCTCTAGAGCAGGTGTTCTCAACCTTTGCGGGGAGGTTCAAATGACCCTCTCACAGGGGTTGCCTAAGACCAACAGAAAACACAGATGTTTACTTTATGATTCATAATGGTAGCAAAATTACAGTTACGAAGTAGCAACAAAAACGATTTTATGGTTTGGGGGGGGTCACCTCACCATGAGGAGGTATTGTAAAGGGTCGCAGCATTACGAAGACTGGGGGGGCCACCGTTGTAGGGATATGCAACTATGTGGATCATAGTAAAGACGTTTTCCTGGGCTAGCTTCCACAGAGTCTGGGCTGTCCCAAAATGGCTGTCTGCAGGCTGGAGAACCAGAAAGCTAGGAGTTCTGGACAGGAAGCTGGAATCCTGAGAACAAAAGGAACCCAGACTAAGGCTGAAGGCCTAGGAGCCCTCTAGTGAGTTGCTGGTACAGGACATTTAAAGGCTGATGAAACTGGAGTGTGGTGTCTACGAGCCAAGGCAGGTTCCACTCCAGGAGAATCAGGCTTGGGATGCAGGTAGGCATGCCCTTCCCCTCCTGCTGGTGCCATCCAGGGTGGTGCCACCCACACCTGTGTTGAGACTTTTCCTCTGATCCCACAACCCATGGACCCATAGTCTCTGGGAATACCCTGATAGATACAAATGCACACCCTAGCAACCATCAAGGAGTCTCTCAATTCAGTCGAAGTAAGCAACCACAATAAAGCATCGTAACTAATATCACTTCCAGTCTTTCCCAAAAGAGCTTAGGGCAAGAACTATAAAGTGTCCTCCCATCCCAGGAACATAAAGTAAGCTAAACAAAGAAATAAAGCTAAAACCCAAGTTTTCTGCTTTCTGCTTCTGGCCTTCCCTTGAACATCAGGGTGAAGAGTCTCATTCAAGCAGGAGTCAGAGGCAGGCAGAGTGGGGTGACCCAGCCATAAGAAACCCAAAGCTGTAGGTGATGTGGACTGGCTTTCTGCCAGCCTGAGTCTCTGTGTTCATCTCCGAGGGCTGAACTCTGCACCTGGCCTGGTTTTCTTGCCCTTTGGTCCATATCAGGCCTTTCTCAAAAATAAGCTCCTTTTCCAAGCAGGACTGGAAATTGGTAGTGGGCCCAAGGCTAGAGAAGAACCTCTCACACTTCCTAGTGTGGGGACGAAGTCAAAGGGCGTCCCCAAGCCTCTCTGCCACTGCTCAGTACTTATCACTATCCTTCAGGAAGACTTTGACATTGAAGGCTTCCCTCCCTGAAGCATTCCCGGAGTCACCACGAGCTCCCATCTCTTGTCTTTCCATGGTCCACCTTTAGCCAGGACCCGTGGCCTCAGCTGACTGTTCGTTCCCATTCCTATTTCTCAGGTCCAGCTTCATCCCATAAAGAATCAAAAGCAAATAAGGACATCAAGGATAGGGCTGGGAGTGCTAGTGCCTGAGAGTGGGAGCCTAGTCAGTCTTCTGTGATGGGTTCCCAGTTCCAGACACATAGTAGGTCTTTATTTTCTGAGTGAATGAATGAATGAAACAAAGCTCTTACAGATAGAGATTTGGTGAGTGCAGTTGTTTGTGGAGGCAGCCTCACCAGATTGTGAAGTGCTGAGGTAAGTCTTGAGGACCAGTCAACTCTCTGTCAGTCAGTCACCAGGTCCTAGGCTCCTCCCCTTGTCTTACAAGCTGCTCTCAGCTACAGAGCTGCAAGGTCCAGTGTTTTATATGTGTGTGTGTGTGTGTGTGTGTGTGTGTATGTATGTATGTAGTGTGTGTGTGTGTGTGTGTGTGTGTGTATTTAATACAAATATCATTTGATGAAGGTTTGGCTTAATCCTGGCTTCTTATCCAGTTGGCTTTGTGGTCTTAAACAAGTGGCATTACGTTCTGAGCCTTTAAATAGATGATTCCCAAGCTTCCTTCAAGGCTCAATAGCCTCAGGATTATCCCAAGGGAGCAACCTAACATTATTTACTTGTTATTTTGAATTTTCCCCCAAATTTCTTTCCAGATGAATTTTTAAGTTTCAATTCTGATGGGAGAGTAGAAAGAAAACCCTGTGCCTGCCAAAACAAGAAATTCATTCATAGAATTGGGAACAAGACACAGATATCTCTTTACAATATTGGAAGTTCTACCCAGAAAAGGGAAAAAAATGAAGTGATCGCTGTCTGTATATGGTGTGACTGTCCACAAGAAAACAAAGCAAAGTTGTATGATACAAAATCAACTAAAACAAACAAACAAAACCCCGATAAACCCAGTTCTGTTCCATAAAATTCATAATCTTAAAATATAATTCAGCAATCCATAACAGAAGAAATATAAGAATAAGTTCACTTAAGAATCTGAACAATCTGTATATGAAAACCTGGAAAGTATCACTGACCACTGCTGGAAAAGACATAAACAAATGGAAGGCAGACCACATACATGGGCTGGGAGACAATATAGTTAATAAGAAAATATTGCCCAGTGCAATTCAGAGGTGAGCCCTAGAAAGACTGTAACAATTCTAAGGTAGGAAAACTCTCACTAACATTCCTGTAGATTCACAATGACCCAGGAAACCACAACATAAAAGTAAACACACACACACACACACACACACACACACACCAACAATAACACAGTTCAGAGAAAACATCAAAGGACATTCTATGGCATTGCTTTTGGTGGTGATTTTTAGCCCTGGAAACATAATTCTTAAATTGATTATATAAAAGTTAAAAGCTTGCATGGATCAAAACACATTTTCCAGAGAATGAAAATACAAAGCAGAATCACACTCAGGACTGGAGAGACAGCTCGGTGATGAAGAGTCATCTCACTGGCCTGATTGTGTTCTTGTAGAGGACCCAAGTTTGGTTCCCAGAATCCACCTCAGGCGGCTCACAGCTACCTGTACCTTCAGCTTTGGGGGAACTCTTACACCCTCTTTTGGCATCCATAAGGCATCTGCATACAGTCCCATATGCAAGCACATGCTTTAAAACCTTTTTTTTTAGAAATTTAAAAAACACAGAAAATGGGGGAGGGGAATCAGCAAATTATACATCTGATAAAGATTTAATATCTAGATTATGGGAAGAACACCCGTCACCCAACAGCAAACAGACAACCCTATCAAACACTCGGCAATGGGCCAGCAAGTTGGCTCAGAGGGTCAGAGCACTTGCCCCACAATCCTGACTGTCTCTGTTCAATCTTGAAAAGCCACATAAAGGCAGGAGGAGGGTACGGGTTCCACAAAGCTGTCCCCTAACGTCTCTAAGTGTGCCACGCACACGCACTATCTCCAACGTCATATACACAATAATAATTAAAATCTAACCTAGGGCTTGGCAAAGGATTCAAGAGGATATACAGGTGGTCAAGAAACACCCTCAAAGGTGCTGGATGTCACCGCTGAGGAGTAATTAGGGAAGACTCTCCAAGTTTCCCTCTGGCTAACACGTACATGCAAGCATACATTTGTGCATGACAAGCACTGACCCCTCCCAATGTACACATGCATGCACAACACACAAACGTTTTAAAATGGAGAATTGGTTAAGATGCATATATCGCCACAATTTTAAAAGTTGCTGAAGGAAACTACTGGAAGAGATGAGGCTCTGGTGCCACACGGGGTCTGGCACCTTGTCCCCCATCTGTCTGTCTGTCCGTCTGTCAGTGTGGCCTCCACTTGGCTTGACTGATGCTCTTAGGGGACCTTACCTGTGTGCTATCGGGAAGACCAGAGAGAGGGAGAAGGATAGGTCTCAGCCTCCCTCTGATGCCAGGGGCTCCCTGCAGCTTGGCCAGTGGGGCCTGGGCACCATCAGTTAATCCTGGAGCTGCTTCAGCCACCTGTGCTCTTCTCAAAAGGCAACTATGACCCGGCAGGGCTCAGACCTTACTCAAGGAGGTCAGAAATGCTTGTAACCAGCCCATCTGTGGCAACCCCTCTGTGCCACTTTCTGGCTTTTCTTTGTCCCCTTAGCCTTCATAGCCAAGTGACCCAGGCTGAACATCATCCCAGAGCCAGGCCCTCCCTACAAGTGCTTCTCAGGGATCTCGGGTGGGGGTGGGAGGCTCTCTATCCTCAAGGCCCTTGCAGAAGTCTTGACTCTCACATCTTGCTCCGCTCCCCACCCCACCAGTGCCCCAGCAGCTGTTTCTCCTCTGGAGTTCCGAGCTGCCCCCACCCCCACCCTAGAGCATCACTAACACAAGGCTATTGTGCTCACCAGACTTTCCCAAGGGTTGGGATAACTGGCTGGTGGGACAGGGAAGGAAAAAAAATCTACACATTGGAGGCCAGACACCACTGTTTCTAGAAATTCTTTGGCTTTTCCAAGACATAAAATGGGTTTCTCTGGTTATCCCCCACCCTGCCCTGAGTGCCGTAGTCCCTCCAGGCAACTGGGACCCTCTATTTAAAGATTGTCCCATGCCCTCTTTTTATGGGTCCCAATCCTTTATTAACTTTAAGACACCTTGGTTAATGATAAAATCACCCGACCTTTAACTTTAGCATCACTCAGAGAACTATTTCCCATTGTGTATCTATAAACCCCTTTGAGGAATGTTCCTTATCCCTAGACATTGCCACTGTGTACAAAGACAGAAGCACAACTCTGGAAGTGTGGGTTCTGTATCTTTAGCTGGGTCAATTAGGCAGGGCTGCCCTGGGGGTTGTGACTTCCCGCTTTCTGTTATAATGTGCCCGTGAGTTATAATGAGACGACAGAAGGAGACTCTGCATAGCTGGGACACACTGAGAGCATCTAAGGGAGATAGAAGTCATTGGTGACAGTCCCAGGTGTTAGGGACACAGACATGGCGTCCTGGGCCCCAGCCTATGGAGAGTGGAGAGAGGGCAAGGAGTATCACCTGGGGAGATCAAGTTCATAGCCTGCTAATTCCTTCTGAGTGTAGACTGAGTGTGACAAGCATTAGAATGTGACCAGGCGAGGCAGTGAATGCCTGTCATCCTAGCACTGGGGAGGTCAAGGCAGGAGAATCAAGAGTTCAAGGCCTGGGGCTGGAGAGATGGCTCAGTGCCTAAGAGTGCTTGCTGCTCTTACACAAGTTCTATTCTAAGCCCCCGCAGGGCAGTTTACAACAGTCTATAACTTGAGTTCTTGGAGATCCAATGCCCTCTGACCTCCATGGGTACCAGACATGCTGTGGGGCACATACATACATGGAGATGAACAGTAATACACATAAACTTAATAATAATAATAATAATAATGTGATGATGATGATTATTTTAAATCTAATCTTCAATACATAGACTGAGGCCAGCATGGGCTACATGAGAGTCTCTCAATAAACCAATAATCAGAGAGGCAAGCATGAGAGGCAACCTAGGTTGGATAGGTTGAGGAGAAAGGAAATCTATCATAAATATTTTGAAGGGGAACAGTGTTCTTGCTAGGTTGAGGTGGAAGTAGAGGCTATAAAGGTCATTGTCACACCCACTGAGAAATTCAGACAGTGTGACATCATTATATGAACACATGGACCATTCCCGGAACTGCGATGAGTGACAAGGTGCCACGGTTTACAGGAAGAGGTACTACACATTAATCGAAGCTGGAGAGACCTGTTGTCTGTTCAAAAGAGAGGACACCTATTCCCTCCTCACACCACAGACAGATAAGCAACTACGCTCACTCACTTAAGTGTTCAAGGGCTGGAGGATGGCTCAGCCACCACACAAGCATGAATGCACCCCCAGAAACTGCTGGTGTGGGCTTGGACTTACAGCACCGAGGAAGAGGAAACTGGAGGACACTTGGGCCCAAAGGCCAGCCAGCCCAGCCTCGTGGGTAAGTTCTGGGCCATGAGTGGAACTCTTAAAAGACAAGGTGGATGACATCTTAGGAGACTGCCTAAAGTTGACCTCTGACTTTCGTGTGCATCTATACATTGTGTGTACATTCACACACATGAGCATACATATACACATTTACTCTTGCACATGTGTGGGGGGAGTTGTGTGTAGACACACCCATACAAAGAAAACTCCAAATTTACAGGGAAGTGTTTCTCAGAGCTGGAAACATAGTTTAGCCTGCAGGTTGCCTGTCTTGCATGTTCCCAGCATCACACATACAAAATGCTAATCTTGGAGATATTAAGGAACTTAAAATGATTTTTTTAAGGAAACTTGTGCAGTAGTTGAAAACAAATTTGCTTGAAAAAATGTGTAGTTGCCACTAATCAGTAAGAAAAGCAATATGAACCTAAAAAAAAAAAAGTAGGAATAAGACCTGGCAGGCATTCCACACAGATGTTCAAACTCACGCATTCTCTCAACTACAAGATTACAGAATCTGACCAAGGACCTGGAGAGATGAGACTGCTTATTGGTTAAGAGCACTGGCTGATCTTCCAGAGGACCCAGGTTCAATTCCTAGCACTCATCTACAACCCCAGTTCCAGGGTATCTGATACCTTCTTTTGTCCTCTTCAGGTATTAGACATGCATATAGTGCACAGATCAACATGTAGACAAAACATGTACACATAAATAATAATTAAAAAAACTTCATCAAACCAAATATCAAAATGTAGGATCACACATCTATCACTTAGGATGCATAAAATGGTTATAACCACCATTTTGAAGATGTCCATGTAACCATCTGTTTTCTGTTCCTGCTGGAAATACTTGAGGCTAGGTTTCTTTAGTTCAAATCCCAGAAGCTAAATTAGCAGACAACGTGGTTCAGGCATCTTCTTGAAGATGACAAAGCCCCTTGGGTGCGTTAAATGATGGCAGATGGACTCATGGTGGGTCCAAGCCTAAGAGGGACAGTTGGCACGGTGTTACATGAAGCCAGACTCAGACTTGGGTTTTCTCCCTCTCATTTCGGATTCTTGTTGAACTCAACTAATGTCCTTTGACAGTGTCTGGGACAGAGTAGATACTCCTAACTCCGTTGTTAGAATTGTCACTGTTTGCTGGGCTCAGTGGCAGGCATCAAGAGGAAAGGCTAGCAACTAAGGCCTGTCCTTCCTTGAGATGAACAAATGTTATTGGAGAAAATGAAAGATGTGCAGAGAATTCAGTAAGACCTTACAAGTGACTGTTGGAAGAGCAGGACACACCAACAGGGCTGTTGGACTTGGAGGAGGGAAATCTCCAAGTGACCAGGAGAAATGACTCCTTTTGAGTCAAATGAACCTGAGATTTTTGGACCTTCTAAACTAGGGTAGCAAATGTGAGCCACTAAGTCAGTACCTGTGCCATCCCAAGTTACCATAGGATGGGGTATCATGGGATGTGAGGAGACTTGGAGATGGTTGATTAGGTCGACCAGAGAACCCATACCTTCCTATAGAGCCAAGAAGGTAGCTGAGTGGCCTGGAAGGCTCCAGATATAGCCACCCAAGAGGCAAGGGATGAATCTAAGTATGTGCAAAGACCTGCTAACCTTAAGAAGTTAAACCTGCCCGAGCCAAAGCTACAGAACCTGGAGATGTTCGAGATCTTTCACAGAGTTCAGAAAATTCTTAAGAGTGTGGAGGCCAATTGGGTGATGTTGGTGCATGTCTTTAATCCCAATATTTGGGAGGCAGAAGTAGGCAAATCTCTGCAGTGGAGCTCAGTCTAGTCTACAGAGAGAGTTCCCCCCACCCCCCGCCTCCCGCCCCCAAAAAGAGTGCAGTGGCTAAGAGTAGAAGGGGCAAAATATTGTTCTGACCACTGACCCAGTGGGCCACACCATCCATGTATTTAGAAACAGGCACTGATCCAAGCTTATGAGGAACATTTGGCTGACCCCTAATAAAGACAGGACCAGGAACCAGGATACCTAAGGATTCTGGCTAATTCAAGCTTATTCAAGATTTACCCTTGCTAAATCATGGTAACTGTCTACCTGTTCCCCACCTGTGTCAAAGGAAACCCCAAGCGCATTTATGTCTAATGCTTTGAGCCTAGCTTAGCTTCGAAGGACACCTTGGCTCGCAGAGTTCTAGACCCTGGTATTCAGAACTGAGCCTCTTTAACTAGTCTCCCAAAGCAGAAGGCTTTTCTGATCTTACTGCTCTCCCCAGGTTAGAAGTGGTTTCTCACCACCTGATTCTACAGTCTTTGGGCCACAGAACTCAAGGACTCGAGAATGGGACTTGGGAAGAGGGAGCTGGATGAGTGTTCATTGCTAACACCAGAGTCACAGACCTCCCCATAACCAGCATCAGGTGATCATGTGGCATTAAGAAAGAAAAAAAGGGAAAACAAACAAAATGACTCTCTCAACTGAATTACAATGCAAGGAGGAGATTCCACATGATTGAATTCTAGACACTTCTTATATTCAGGGTAATCCCATACCAAATCAAATACAGAATAAAGCCTGCATTCTTCTTAGTCTCCAAGATGTTATTTTTCTGTCGGTGAAATGGGAATTGCTCTGACGACTTTCTTCTTGGCTCGAAGGGGCCGGGACTTCAAGGAGATAGGGAGGTGTGAGCCTTTGAGCACCTCTTCCTCTGTTATCAAAGCATCTTTTGCCCCAGGCTCTTGAAACCTCTTTAAAGTAGCATCACATTTTCATCAACTAAAAATTGCCCAAGAGAGACGTTGTCATTACGCGCCCTCGGTGGGAAGCTGGCACCCATCCCCACATTCCTCCATGATCACAGAGTCTTGTTGGTCCAAAGAGACCACAAAGGGCATCATTCTTCTGCCTATCTGCAGCAGTGTCTGGTAGAAAGGGAAGGCATCTCAGGGGCCTCCTCCCTCTGCTCGGGCCCAGGCAGGCTCCCTAAGTGTTGCCTTCAACACCCCACGTCCTGCAGTTAGCTTATTCTATTTGCCAAGCTGACTATTGACTAAATCTACTGTCCACTGCTGACCCACTGAGAGAGAGGACTTTGCTCACTGGCCTACCCACCTGGCTAGTGAGTTAAATGGATAGGGCATTTCCAAAGTTCCTTGAGAAGAGGGGAGACAAGAGGAGGCCTGTGAAGAAAGGCAAGGACTCCCTCCACCTGCTCACAGTTGAGGTCCACAGCGAGCAGGTACAGGCTGCATTTCCCCCAGTGGAGGGGAGCCCTTCTCTTTGTCTCTAAGATGTAATTGGAAGTGAAGAGGACTTGGCTCTGCCCCTGACTGACTACTTGACCTTGGGCAAATGCCTTAACCACCAAGAGCCTCAGTTTCCTTAGCTCTCAATTAGGGATAATGATACCCACCCTGCAAGGCTGCTGTGGTGCACGAGGGCTGACTGAATCATAGCAGACTCTCAATAAATGGCCATTATATGACCCATTAAATTGTCTTCCATAAATTCCACAAGCAGCAATTGAACACACACTCTTTATTCATTCATTTGTTCAAACATCCATCCGTCCATAAAACATTTACTAACAGCATTGGGTTGTGCTCAATGGGGCTTCTATAAAGAAATAGAAAGCCTGGTTTCTGGGCTGGGGTGTAGCTCAGTGGGAGAGTGTTTATCTGACATACATGAGGCCTTGGGTTCCATGCCCAAGACTCCTGTGCTGAAGGAGGTACAAGTTAGATGGGAAACATTAAAGCAGAGATGAGTTGACATATACAATGGAGACGAAGCTCCTTGGCTCTAATGCCCTGAGAGTCAAGGGGCCTGAGCCAGCAAGGTGGAACACTCCACATCCAGCCCCAGAGGGACTTACTGATGGATGACCACACTGGGCTCAGATTTTCAAGTGCATAAAGAGAGATTCCCAGTTTCATCCTTTCTGCTGTGAAGCTGTGAAACCAAAGGCCTCTCACTTCAAGGGGCTCTCCTCAAAACCCTTGCCCAACTGTGTTCTCTTCTGTACATGGTCTCCCAACTGCATTCGCGTCAGGGCTCGTAAACCTTGGCTTATCCTCTGTGGGTGGCTGAGTTTTAAAGTCGGGTGATAAACTAAATACCTATAAATCCAAGGCTCACATCACCTGCCTTCGGACCGTCAAGACTCTACTGGTAAAGTTGAAGACCAAGGATACCTTGAAGCCTGAAAGAAGGTGTTCACTGGGGAAGGAGCAACTGCGGGCAAGACTCTGAGAGCTGGAGAAAACAGGACTAAGGGGAAAGCTTTGAGGACAGTGGGTGAGGACCATGAGCTGGAGCAAGTATGATTAGTATAAGGTACCCATACAATCTTTACATATTTAGGAAATTTAGTGATAGAACAACATTTGGAAGCTGGACGTGGTGGCGCCTATGTATAATACCAGTGCTTTTCGGGTTGAGGCAGGAGAACCATTTTAAGTTTCTGGGAAGCCTGGGCTACATAACAAACTTCAGGTCAGTCAGGGCTATAGCGTCAACACAATGACCACAAGAAAGCAACAGCGATGTTATGTGGAGCCATGATGACCTGGGCTATACTTAAGGGCATAATGCATTAGCCAATGTTCTAGTTTGCAGAGGTCAGAAGAGTGTGTTGCATCCCCTGCAACTCGAGTTAAGGATAGTTGTGATTAAAGCATATCTATACTTTAAAAAAAAAAATAGAAAAGGATAGTTATGAGTGCCCGAGTGGGTGCTAGGAACTGAACCTGGGTCCTCTACAAGAGCAACAAGTGGTCTTAACTGCTGAGCCAACTCTCCAGGCCCTCAGCTAGCTTTCTTATGTATCCCAGGCCCATCAGCCTAGGTATAGTGCTGCCCACAGTAGGCTGGGCCCTCCCATGTCTGTCATCAACCAAAACAATACTCCATAGACATAATCACATGTCAATCTAACTGAAGCAATTCTTCACTTATCCCACGTGACTTCAGGTTGTATCAAGTTGACAATAAAAACTAACTAAGCTGGGTAACTTCCCATCACTGTGATCAATACCTGAGACAATCAACTCACAGAGAAGAGAGAGATTTGTGGTCATGGTTTCAGAGTTTCCATGACTGTGAGACAGTACATCAAGTAGTTATAAGTGACCACAACAAACCTGCTCACCCTAGACAGAGGCAAGGAACAAAAGACAGTGTGGACCTGAAGGCTCCTGAAGCCCTCCAAGGATATACCTGATGACCTAAAAATCCTTCAACCAGGCCTCACCTCTTAATGGTCCCACCTCCCCCTAACAATGCCTCCCTGGGGAACCAAGACCCTAACATGTGGAATCTATTAAGATACTAAGTACAGGACTGGAGGGAGGGATGGCTCAGTGGTTAAGAGCACCGACTGCTCTCCCAGAGGTCTTGAGTTCAATTCCCAGCAACCACATGGTGGCTCACAACCATCTGTAATGGGATCTGGTATGTCTGAAGACAGCTACAGTGTACTCATATACATAAAATAAAATAAATCTTTAAAAAAAAAAGATACTAAGTACAGCAACCATGACCTTAGAAAAGTCATGCAACCTCTCAAATGTCAGTTTCCTCAAGGACAAATTGATGGCGATGACAGTACTGCTTAGTGATGCAGGCGGTAATGCTGTGTGAGGTTAGGCAGGGGTTTATGCATGCTTTATAAACTGTACAGAGCATCCATGTTGTGCCTAGTTATAAGGCCCATACACCAGAGAGAATCGTATTGCTCACCAAGATGACGATGAGCAGAAGTCTAGGGGGCTGCCAATCCAGGACGACCTGAGTAAGAGTTTTTGCTCATTGTGTGGTTTTCAGTAATTCTTTCCGCTCCTGAGCCTTGGTTTCACCACCTAATGGGATTAATTATGCTTATTTTCTGTGCCATTATTAGACACCAGTGAAATCATATTTCATTCAGACCAATCTTTCAGTTCCTTGAAATGGAATAAACAAGAATATTCCAATGCACACCTTTTTTATTTTTTTTTATTTATTTATTTATTTTTTTTGGTTTTTCAAGACAGGGTTTCTCTGTGTAGCCCTGGCTGTCCTGGAACTCACTTTGTAGACCAGGCTGGCCTCGAACTCAGAAATCCTCCTGCCTCTGCCTCCCAAGTGCTGGGATTAAAGGCGTGCGCCACAGCAGTTGTTGGCCACACCTTTTTTAAAAGACAGAGTTGCTCTATGTAGCCCTGACTGGCCCAGAACTTGATATATAGACCAGGCTAGTTGCAAGCCTGCCTCTGTCTCCTGAGTGCCGGGACCAAAGATGTGCACCACTACGCCTGACTCCAGTGAATTCCTATTCAGACCGTTAGATTGTGGAAAGGAGAATTTCTCAGGAGTAAAGGACACCTTTGTCCCACCTGAATGGGACAGTAATGAGGAACACAGTGGCAGCAGGAGTGACTGGGTGCAGCACTATGGGAGCCACTACCTGTAGCTGAATGTGTGGCGTATGTTAGAAGTTTAACACAAAGTTCTGCACTAGCCTGTCCTTCTGTGACTGTGTGCTTGGTAGTGTGCGCACCCCTACCAGATGAGGAAAATTCAACTCACAGGACCCACCCCAAGTACCAGCATGAGGTACAAAGCAAGGCCAAGGATAGAGTCTACTTTTCTCCAACTCAGTCAACTGTTGACCCCTTTTCTCTAAGACAAGGACAATTGCTTGGGTGTCTATCAGAGAAGCCAGGAGAGCAGATTCCGGTAAGAGAGTTGGCTGTCCACTCTTGGCTACTGTATGGTCATTAATAAATAAATACATTAATTCATTAATTCATTCATTCATTCATTCAGCTCTTGCTGAGAATGGAGCCCAGAGCCTTGTACAGTGCTAGCCTGGTGTTCTACCACCAAGCTGCTTCCCTGGCCCTTATCATGATGTTTAGATCAAGAAGGCTCAAAGCTGTGTTCCCACAGAGAGGGCGTTAGCTTCCAACATCCAGGGTTCTCCACCACCTTTGCCTCTCTCTGTAACAATACCCTAAATCAGAAATTTGCCTTCCCCATTTGTTGTGGCTGGGTCCGTCAACTGGTCTCTTCAAAAGTCTGATGAAGAAGCCACAATGGAGCTCACGTGGCACAGAAAGAGGCTGTCTGGGATCTTCGTAACACCAGGGACAAGTTCAGAAGCACAGATGGTAACCCGGGTGGGGTGGGGGCTACCTCCGTTCTCTGGCCCCACACCTCGGGGGAACCGAGAAGACTAAGCGGTTGAGGCCCGAGGTCAATGTGGATGGGACATGCCTGCAGCCCTAACGCCCTACTCCCCTGTCCTGAAGGCACTGTTCCTGTCCACCCCACAGGGTTCCACAGTCTCTGCCATTAGATGAGTCAACCAACAGTAGGGTAAAAACTAACCCCCCTGGCCAACCCCGGAGCAAAAGCAACATGTTCAAACATCCTGTCATTATCACCACCAATGATAATAAGGGGAATAATGAGCAGGAATTACTTTTATTAAATAAATCAAGCAAGTGCACCTTATAACACGCTCCGGAGCCGTGAGGAGGCCCCGTAAGTGCTGGGGTGGCGCTGGAGCCTGTGCCGGCCTCCATTAGAAGCCAGTTTCTTTACAATTACTCGTCTGAACCCAGCAGGTCAGGGCTCATCTCCTAAGTGTATAATAACATAAATGGATTTTCTGTTTATCAACTAGAACCTGGTTTAAGTGTTTGCTTCCTCCAAGTCAACTCCTCATTTTAATAGATGAGTTTTGGAAACAACATTGGCATTGTAGCTGGTTAAACAGTTAACTGTTTTGCTCAGTTTGAGAGAATTAGAACAGTCTGCACTTATCCCTACATTAGCCCCATTAGACTTCTCTAGGGCCCAGTGCAGTGATCTGACATGCGGCATGTTGGGGGGGGTTGGGAGGGGATGGAGGGGTAGGTATGGGGGACTGGGGGTGTGGTGTGGTGGGAGGTGGGAGTGTTCAGAGGTGCTTTTGAGAGCAGTATGTCTGGGATGGCTCCATATATGTTACCTCGCCTCCTCATGGGGCTGAGATAGCTTTTTTAAATGCCAGTAGTAATATAGATGGGTGTGTGAGTTACTTGCTACTATGGCAAAATGCTGGACCAGAGCAACTTGGGAAACCAAGGGTTTATTTTGGCATCTGGCTTAAGAAAAGATACGGTCCATCATGATGGGGAAAACATAGCAACAGCAGCATGAGGCCACACTGCATCCAAGAAGCAGAGAGCAGACAGGAAGTGAGCCAGGCTGTAAAACCTCAAGGCTGGACTCCCCAGGGCTCACCGCTTCCAGGAGCCTCCACCTCCCAAACACCCCACAACCTTCAGAAACACCACAATCCGCTAGAGTCCTAGGAGTCAAACATGTGAGCCTACGGGGGACACTTCATGTTCAAAACAGAGCACAGGGTATGGGGCTTCTGAGTGAGCTGGGTCTCACTGTGGAGCTGGGTCTGCCACTGGGGCATTAGGGGCATGGCTCAGGGGAAGAGCATGCCCCAGGCCCTGGGTTCCAGGCCCCCAGCACTGAAACTCAGAGATTTAAAGGAAGTCCACTATTGGAATTCACGGTGTGTGTGTGTGTGTGTGTGTGTGTGTGTGTGTGTGTCCGTGTGTGTCCGTGTGTGTGTGTGTGTCCATACACTACACTAGCAAACACCTTATTAATGAGCTGTAGTCCTGTCAGTATTCCGACACTACATTTGACTTGATTAAATGTCACATTCGGTCTTCAGTATTTTTGTGTATTTGACCTTTGTATTCATGCCTTTCTTCCCCTTTCCTTTATATTTCAATAGGTTTTTGGGTTTTGTTCTTGTTTTTGTTTTTCAAGACAGGGTTTCTCTGTATTGCATTGGTTGTCCTGGAACCCACTTTGTAGACCCAGCTAGCCTTGAACTCAGAGATCCTCCTGTATCTGCTTCTCAAGTGCTTGGATTAAAGAAAAGTGCCACTACCACCACCACCACCTGGTAACAATATTTTTCTTGGTATGTTCTTTAGTTTTAAAACAACCATTTAAAAGATAAGCACCCTCAGTAAAGACATGCTCCAGGTTTCCCTGTTAGAGCCAAAGCGAGCCATGCCCTATCCCCTGGCTTCTACTTCTCAGTGCACATGCTGCTCTGGTGGTTTAACTCTCTACTGATTAAAAGCACTTAGGCTCACAGAGGAAATCAGAATGGAAGTGACTCCAGCTCTGCTCCTTTCCAATCAACCGTGGAGATGGCAGAGTACATAGCCCAGGGTGAGGACCGGGACCATGCCAGGAAGAAAGCAATCTGAAGTGGGAGCCCTCAGAAACTAACCATGGACATACTGGGATACTTGGTGGGAGGAGCCAGGGAGGAGGCCAGCTGTGGACTCTTGGATATTGCTATTTATCCCTGTCTTTGGGGACAGGATGAGGGGTTGGGTATGGAGCTGTATCACAGTAGGGTCTAAGTCAACTGCCATGCTAGATGTAATTCTACTGACTGTGAGCAATGAAAAGGTAATTACAGATCCAATTAAAATCCACATAATTAAATTAATAAACAGTAATCAGCACAATTTTGGACTAAACAAATTCGGCCTTGGGGAGGGGTCTGTTCTATTATTGACCTTTTTAGTGACGTATGTCCAGGACAATAATAAGAGGCAGACTGAGTCAGTTCCACTAATGTTTAAACTCTCTGTAGGAGGTGGCCACACCCTACCCCTTGAGTATCTCCCAGCAAGCAGGTGCTCCCTGGGAAACCCCCTGTAGAAGCAGCCAGAAAGGCAAGCATGATCTCGTTACAGGATTTAGTCACCAGAGGGAGAGCCGCACTCTCAAGGCACTGGCCACTGGGTCCTCTCTCACTGAGGCCTGAGTCTGCAGGGCTGAGGTAGTGAGAACAGAAAGCGACATCGATGTAGTAGGCCTGAGATGTGAGAGTCTGTAAATAGAACATCTTACAAGGAGAAGAGCAGCTCTGTCCCCTTCCTATAGAATACCATGTGACAAGGGACTTGTGGGGGTGGGAGTGATGAGCCCCAGGTGCCAGAGCAAAGGAGTGACCCAAGGGAAAGACTAGGTTCATCTACTGGAATCATTCTAATAACAGGAAGTCAGTTAGTTTTTTGTTTATTGTTTTTAATGTGTGTGTGTATGAAAGCATGTATTCTTTCGTTAGTATCTGTGTGTGTGTGTGTGTGTGTGTGTGTAGTGTGTGGTATGTGTAGTGTATATGTAGTGTGTGTGCAAGTGTGAGAGCATGTGTGAGTGCTTTAGTATCTGTGTGTGTATGCACACATGCATGTGCTAGAGCACAAGGCAGGAAGATCAGGAATTTAAGGAGATCTGAGTTCAAGCCATCCTGGGCTACTTGAGACCCTGTTTTAAAAATAAAGGCAGATGGGGGTGGCATGCCTCTAGTAGAACTTTTGGGAAACCAAATGGAGTGGGCACCAGTGAAACTTCTCAACTTTGTATAAGAGTATGCACACAGTTATGGGCAAGCATATACTAAACAAATGTTAAAAAAACAAACCCCAACCAACTAAACAAACAGAAACAACCAAACACCCCTGAGATTTAATACATATAGGGCCTGCCTCTTTCCCCTCACAAACTCCTCTCATCTGTCCTAGCAGTATTGTGGTTCTCAGGAAACCTCTGACCCTGAGTCTAGCTCAAATGCCAATTTTAAGTTTTTAAATTTGTTCCTCTTTTATTTGTTTGCTTGTTTGTTTTTGGCATTGAAAATATCTCTAATCCAAATGCTCTGACTGTAATGGTGGCCCCTATTCTCTGCTTAACCTTTAGCGGTGGTATCTCTTAGAGGGAGGAATCTCGAAGATCAGAGAACTTGAGGTCTGGCAGCAGGTGGCCCCAGGGTGGCATCCCCTGTGGCTTTATCAGATGTCCATAGATGATTTATATCCTGTGTCTCTCTGAACCAGATGTTCCTCAAACTACATGGGTGAAGGGTTCCGCTGAGAAAGACTTTCAACACTGATTGTGTAAGATAATTGGGATTCATTTGCTGAGCACAGATTCCTGCTAGTTTGTGGCATTCAAAAGGAGGACACCAGGGTGAGACGCCCTGTGGATTATGACCCACCAGCTGGCATCCTTGGGGTAGAGCAGCCTACGTCCCACAGATACTCAGGGAGTATACAGCCAAGGAAAGCAGGACCCAGGCAGTTCTTGTGTGGAAGCTCAGTCTTCACACTCAGTCAGGCAGGTGACTTCCCCTGTCTGGCCCTCAGTGCTCTCATCCAGGAAGTAGGAAGATGAACCGTGGAGTGGTGCGAATTAAATTCACATCTCTACCAAGCCTGGACTCTCCCTTTGCAAGCAACCAGCTCTAGTTAGGATTGAGGGTAAGAGACAAGCAACCCTTTTTAGTCATCAAACTAACCTTTCAATTTTAATCACACTATGCCAGACAGTGTCTCAATCAGCCCTCTCTGAGCTGTTTTTATGAAAGGAGACACCTAACTTTGATACTGCCTTGGAATGCAAGAGTTTTCCAACCAAGGAGATACATGGAGGGTTCAATACATCTTGCCTCCTGCTGCCTCAGGCTCTTGCAGAAGAAAGTTTTGAAGAATGTCTGATGGAACCTGGAACATGGATTGTCACCTACTTTAGGAGTGAAACTGCCTACTGGTATGTGAAGCAGGACCAGGGCTGTCACCACAAGGAACTTCCATCCACACATACTGATTGCTATCTAGAAGTAAGATGTCCTCTGAGAGAAGGGCTCCTGTTATATTAAAAGATTTACAACACAGCTATTTCCCTAAACACTGACTTATAATGGTGATGAAAGCCATGGATTTAGATCTGTGATCAGGGACACAGAAGCTTTGGGATAGATAAGAGTCTCATTTCTCTTGAGGCAGGCAATAGATCTCCCTTCAACTACTTCACAAGGTCATGTTAAAGCGCCCATGCACTCCCTAGGCACACTCTTGAAAGGTATGATACAAGATTGGTGTGTAGAAGAATGGCTAGTACTGAGGACAGAACCAAAATCAGATGTGGTAGCAGCAATGAGGTTGACCAGTTGACTTATTTGTATTGTATTCTCTCAGGTGAATCCAGTGCTCACAAAAAAAAGTAACTGCTTTCCCTTGAGTCTCTCCAAGACATTTTCCTGTTACCTTCTCCCATACTGCTTGTATGAGTTTATCTTAAATAAATAAATACAGCAGGGGGTGAGTCTTGGGCTACCTCCAGGGGTGAGAACCACCAGTGCAAAACACAAGAGTGACAACTATACAGGCAGGTTAAATTTCTAAATTCCAGTATGGCATATTCTGAGACTCGGTTGCCACTCAATGAAATATCTACACATTCCCTGATTCATGAGTAAGATCTTGAAGGGAAAGAATGATGTCTTCCCTGGGCAGGCCCTTGGTGTTTGGCATTAGAAATTATTTGAATCTGTGTCTGTCATTCACATTGGTTGTCACTCTTGTGTTTTGCACTGGTGGTTCTCACCCCTGGAGGTAGCCCAAGACTCACCCCCTGCTGTATTTATTTATTTAAGATAAACTCATATAAGCAGTATGGGAGAAGGTGACAGGAAAATGTCTTGGAGAGACTCAAGAGAAAGCAGTTACTTTTTTTGTGGGCACTGGATTCACCTGACAGAAGTCCTTTCTTCCTCATTCTTTTAGGTATGGCCTTCAAGGGAGGGAGGGGAAAGCTTTTGTGTATGTTGGCATAAGAAAAACAATGCTTCCTCCCAAAGAAAGAGCAAAGGCTATTTGAGGCAGACCAGATGGAAGGTCTTATAAACAGCCCAGAGGCAGAAAGATAGGATTGATGGATAAGCAGGCCCAAACCCCTACCCTCTCTCTCTGTACTCCTCTGCCCCACACTGACACCAATCTGTATCCTCTGCCATGATTTAAGGATCATGCAGTGGTGAGAACCTCTCAAAGGAGGTTCAGCCCCAGGACCCCTTCCATCACAGAGGTGAGGCATTGTCTAAACAGTGTCACTTGAAAGATGGGTCCCTGCTCTCTGTGAGGGAATGCTCAGAGCGCCCTCTTTGTTTAGGGCTCAAGAAATTCCTTTAATCTTGGTCTGTTTCTTTTAAGCAGTTCTAAGGGAACTTCTCTGGTGAAAACACACTATTGCCTGCTTCCTATACAAGTGCAGAGAGAAGGGCCTCCTTTCTTCTCCTCCCCCCACTAAGCATTCTTTCAGATAGCCGTTCACCTACTGGTTTATGATATGGAACAGTGTAAGCTGGGCTGAGGATATGGCTGTCCATGCATTTGACTCCCATAGGAAGAAAGGCATGTAGATCCCAGAGTGTGTAGGCATATTGTACAGAATTAAAGGAGAGCCAGGCAGAGGACCAGTTTTTTATGTTAGCCATAGTTCAGGTTCTACTTTCATTCTTAAAACAGTATGAGTATGTTTGGGTACATAACTGAAGTGTCCAGGAAAAGCCATACCTGGGCTGACGAGTCTGGGGACTGATTAGAACTTTGCAACTGGAGTGAGTAGGAATGATACAGATCAGAAGCCAAGATTGTGGAGAGCTGTTTTTAGTCTCCTTTATAACCTGACACTTTGACCATCAGGTCAAACCTTTGGAGTATATTTATTAAATAAGTTATTAGCAGACCTATAGCGTCCATTAGCCAGACCACCTGATATCCCTGCTAATATGTGTGCCGAATGCATTGATGGTCTTTGTTCTTTGACTCTGAAAAGGGCAAGTCTGTTTGAAATGTGTTACTTGGAGCAACTTGAGCCCATGCTCCTAGGACATGGTCACACATATCTGGCTCTGAACAAATTCTCTCTTATTTCTCTTGCAGTGAGAACTGTGCTATTGCATCTTCAGGCAAATGATTTCTTCTATAAATGTCTTCTTGGCATGTCTATGAAGAGACAGCCTCAGAGCCAAACTGGTTCACCTTCATCAAATCTGTTTGCAAGAGATAATCATAGTTGACCATGTTGACTGTGACCTACTTTTATATGAGGGGCACAGAGCATCATGGGACCTTCACATGAGTATTCAGGCACCCCTACAAACCAGCTGTATGAGATTCTAATTATATGACTCCTCAAGGAGTCTGTGATGGCTAATCTTGGTTGTCAACTTGAATACATCTAGAATCAACTTAATCCCAAGCAGCCAGGTGTTGAGGAATTTTCATGATTGAATCATTTGAGGTCCGAAGACTCACTCTAAATCTGGGCTACACCTTCTGGTGGCATCTCATATAAAAGGACATGGGATAAGGAAAGTTTTGCTTTTTGCCTGCTTGTCCTCACTCTTGCTGGCAAATTCATTTAGCCTGCTGCTGGGGCATTCTTTCACTGGTGTTAGAACCTACTTCTTCATGACTGAAGACTAGCTAAGATATCCAGCCATGTGGACCGAATAACTACTACATTCATGGCCTTTCTTTTGAGAGATAGCCATTGTTGGACTAGACAGACCACAGCCTGTTAGCTACTCTAATAAATTACCTTTAATATAATATTCTTTCTTTCAGTTTTGTTTTTTTGTTTTTTTGTTTTTTTTTTTTTAGAGATCCCTGATTAATACAGAGAGGCTGGAGTATAGAGATGGGAAAAGGACTAGGGCAGGGAGCTCCATCTTCACAGTCACAGGGGAGTTATCAGCCATACTGGGTACAAGTCATCCAGTGTGGCCTTAAGGCTAACCATACGCCTACCTGTAACACCTCACTCATTGCTATGTAATAAGCCTAAGTCATTGGTTCCCAGGATGAACTTGGGTGGAATCTGTTTTGGTTTGGGTTGAGGATCTTAGGGAAAGGGTAGGTGTTGCTTACAGCCCATTCTCAGGGAAGGAATTTTAGCAGCCTGTATGTAATATGTCTGGAACATTATACACTATAAACAAATGATAATTTTGATTGAAGCAATTTTGATTGAAGTTGTTTGCAACCCATTTCTCAACAGGTCGTTACTGTCCACATGCTCCTAATTCAATTGGATAGTTAGAACACAAGTGTTGATATAGGAAGTATTTATAACAAGACGACAATTAACAGGCAGCATTCCATAGTTGGAACTTCAAATGAAAGACAGTGTCAACCACTTCTCTAGCTGCTGTGACCAAACACCGGACAGAAGCTATTTAAAGGAAGAAAGTTTTATTCTGACTTATGGTTCAGGAGATATAGTCCATGATGGTGGAACTTATGATTGCAAGAGTGTGCAGCCGAGATTCCTTACATCTTGTGATAGAGAAACAAAAAACAGTAAAACAAAACAAACACCCCCCCCCAAAAAAAAACGAACAAGACAACAAAACAATACTAGAAACAGGGTCAGGTTATAACCTTCCATCTGTCAGTGAGGTTTTAACTCCTAAAGCTTCTGCAACATCCCAAGTAGGGCCGCCTAGTGGGAATCAAGTGTTTAGCATATGATACTGTGGGAACATTTCCCATATGTGTATCCTGGATATAGGCTTGAGAGTAGTCATTTGCTTCACACCTCAGAACTATGGGAGTTAGAGGCAAGAGGATCAGAAGTTTAAGACCATCCTTGGTCACACAGCAAGTTCAAAGGAAAGAAATACCTACTGAGGCATCTCTACAGAATGTGTTCCTTTTCTTACTCAAGTGGCCATCGTTACCATATACTTGAAGAGTTTGTTGGGTCCAAGTCCTTCACAGCTGTGTCTGCTGGAAAGTGAGGAACAAAGAGGGGCAGGCCGAGGCAGCAGGCTTTTCTGTCTGGAGAAGCTCATTCAGCTCCCTCATTCGAGCTCATTTGTTTCAGGTGCACAGCCTGTGCCCTCAGCAAATCGACTTTCCTGAGGCAGAAGTTGCAGAGCCACTACACCCGTTCTGTAGCTACTGCCTACCTTCCTCAGGATAAATGACAAGATCAGGGCTGTGATGTCCTGGCGTTTGGTGGGATGGGAGTTGCCATCCAGATGCCACGGCTTTGGTTGAAAAGCATTGACTCCTTCCTCACTTCTGCCCACAGCAGAGCCTCAAGCATGGTTAATTTAGCACTTAGCTTTGGTCTTGTGAAAATTTTATGGTCTTATTCCCAGGAAAATGTCTCCTAATAACACTGAGAATGTGTTGAAGACTGGTTCCAATGCTTTGATTCAATCTGGAATCTGCATGTCCAAATGCTAAAGTTCCTTGTCCTCAATTGGCTTTTTTTTTCCCCCTCAATTGGCTTTTGATTGATCAATAAAGCTGCCAGTGGCCAATGGCTGGAAAAAAGGGAGACTGGCCAGGACCCTTAGATTTGTGAGGGTTAGGATGCATGGGGGAGGAGACGGAGAATCACCAGGATGCTGAGGTTGGGGGAGATGGGAGAGGGGAGAACTGGATGAGAGAGAGCCAATGAGTTACATAATGATTTGGGTAAGTAGTCACTGGCCACTACCCTGCTTGGGGAAGGTTTAGAAGTGCCCAACCTTTGAGGTAGCCAAGGCATTTTTAAAACTAAACTAATGTGTATGCATGTTTCATTCACAGATCCAAAGATAGCTCCTGGGCAGGTGGGCACATGTGATCTGCCAGGAGCCAGAGTGGTGTAGCCAAAACCCGACTGATAATGAGGTGAGGTGACATGTTTGGCTGGTCTCAACTATGGGCAACAAATATTAGTAACATTATACCCTTTGTCACAGATTAACATTTTGACCGGTGAAGGACCGTGTGCATTAAAAGTTCCTTGATGACTGGTGACACGGGTGGTAACACAAGGCAGACTACATAATTCACAGCATGTGGCCATTTTGGGTTCTGCAAATGCTATGCCCACCAGTCCCACGGGACTGGAGCATACATAGTTATGTACAGTGGCCCTGGTTCAATATCTTGTACTGCATAAACCAGTCATGGTAGAGTGTTACCTGTTATCCCAGCACTTGGGAGTTAGAAGCAAGAGGATCAGAAGTTTAAGACCATCCTTGGTCACATAGCAAGTTCAAAGGAAAGAAATACCTACTGAGGCATCTCTACAGAATGTGTTCCTTTTCTTACACAAGTGGCCATTGTTACCATATACATGAAGAACTTGTTGGGTTCAAGTCCTTCACAGATACTCCCTGTTTTTAAACTTCATAACTTAAGATTCTGTCTTCAGAATCTGAAGTCTTTCAGGACTCTGAGGAAGGTAAAGACTAAATGCAAATGTCCTCTGGTCACACAATTCCCAAGCGACAGAGAGGTTTGAACCACGTCTGATTTTCAATTCTTAAACTGCAACCTGCACGGAGTCTGAGTCCCACATCGCAGCTGTGGTTGGATCATTTCTAAAGCCTTCATTGCTCTGCGATCTGTCTTTGCTACTGAACTTACTTTCAAATGCTCTAGCTGTGCTGATTGGGTAAGGAGTTGTTTACATCGCTGACGTTCCTGTCAGGCACAGTTCCCTTTATCAGATTTATATTCTCATAGAATGTTCTTACCTTTCTCCAAGCCTGATCTCTTTTTCTGTCTAGCACTTGAGGTCACTTCATATTACATAAACGATCCACCTATTTATCAAGAGAGGGTCTACTGCCCAACATGGAGGAGAGGTCTTGGAAACAGGACTATTGTCTGTCTTGCTCTTCATAGGTTGGCGCATTCCTGGGCACAAACTGGGTATTCGATCAACATATGCTGGTCAGATAAATCACTAATTAATGGCAGGGATAGGTTTGAAATCCTTTCCAAGCATCATTTGTCTATGGAACAGCTGACTGCATTAAATGGATGCCTGCTGCTTTCTTCCTGGACCAGCATGTGGAACATTTCAACACAAAGCTTAACTGGCTCCCGCAGGGGAAGGGCAGGGCTGTCTTATGTGTGCATTGACAAGGTCACCGATGAGCAAAGCAAGCACAGTGGTAGAAAAAACTGACTGTGCTCGAAAGATAGATAGATAGATAGATAGATAGATAGATAGATAGATAGATGGTAGATGATAGTTAGGTAGGAGATAGATAGATAGATAGATAGATAGATAGATAGATAGATAGATAGATAGATGATAGATATAGATAGATGATAGATAGATATAGATAGATGATAGATATAGATAGATGATAGATAGATATAGATAGATGATAGATATAGATAGATGATAGGTAGATAGATATAGATAGATGATAGATATAGATAGATAATAGATAGATAGATATAGATAGATAGATGATAGATAGATAGTAGATGATAGATAGGTAGATAGATAAATAGATGATAGATAGATAATAGGTAGATACATAGATGATAGATAGGGCAGTAGATAGATGATAGATAGATAGATAGATAGATAGATGATAGATGATAGGTAGATATAGATAGATGATAGATAGATAGATAGATAGATAATAGGTAGATAGATAGATGATAGATAGATAGATAATAGGTAGATAGATAGATAGATGATAGATAGGGCAGTAGATAGATGATAGAATAGATAGTTCAGTAGATAGATGATAAATAAATAGATAGATAGATAGATAGATAGATAGATAGATAGATAGATAGATAGAAGCCCAGGCAGTGGTGATGCGCTTTGGAGGCCGAGGTAGTGAATATCTCTGTGAGCTCCAGGTTAGTCTGATCTACAGAGTCTGATCTGGAGTTCTAGAACAGTTAGAGCTGTTACATAGGGCTAGGAGGTGGGACAGGGGAGGAGAGGAGGGAGGCCACGTCTGGCAGAGGGATGGCTATACCAGAATCCCGTCCACTGCTACCAGCAGCAATGATGGAAATCTTACCACTTATAAACTCCACTGAGAGAGAGATTGGGGGTGGGGTGGGGGAATACAGATTAGAAAGGAAAAGGATTACAGTAGGATTCAAACTAAGTTTGAGGTTTTTTTCCCCCCTGAATGAGCCCCCCCCCCCCCCGTGAACTCCCGTGAACTCTGGCTTAAAAACATCCCCTGCAGAATGGAGAATACTACCTTCCTGGGTCCCTACCGAGTGAACTGATGTGGTGGGTGCAGAGACAAGCTCTGTGTCTAACACAGAAACGCTCCAAAGAGGCATTACTGATTTACATCGCAATCTGCACACTGCTGCCCTGAAGATGGGATTATTGGGGGACAGCAGGAGACACCCAAAAACCTGAGACCACCCCCTCCCCCAGCACTGAGCCAGCAGGATGCTTGGCATTCCAGCTGCTGGCCTCTGCCGAGGACCGGCTTACATACAGATGCTATCTGCGGGCCTTTAATGGCACTCCTTTAGGTTATTAGCACCTTAGCTCTAATCAGATTAACCTCTGTTGAAAAAGAAGTCTTGGGCCCGGAAATGTAGGGGGAACAAAGGTAAAAGAGCAGAGGTTCCCACCACTGGGGGGTCCTTAACCCTTGTGTGGCCGTACAGAGTCATGGAGGAAGAGGGAGGCAAAGAGGGCTGTGGACTTGCCTCTCCAGCCCCTTCTGTGGGTGCAAGAGCCAGGGGTTGCAGACTCACGTGGGCCGCTCAGGGCTTGGTGAGTGTTGGAGCTGTTGGGATAAGCACACTGTATTTATTTATATTTGAAGGCCTTATAGTGTTTATAGGGCCTTGATCATCCCGCCTTCTTCTATCTAAAGACAAAAAAATCCCAGCTGGCCTCTTGGGGACGCTGATGCTCTGAGAAGGGAGGTTTTTGTATGTGGGAGTTTTTCCCTAATAAATACATTTTAGTTTTTGTAGCAGTTCTGTCTTTATAAGAAAAAAAGATGTTGAGCAGGGTGCAGGGAGTTCATACATGTGGCCCTGCCCCTCCCAGGTGTTCCTGTCACTCATTAGCATCTCTTTTTCTCATTAGTGTACATTCATTGTGCAAATCAATGGGTTTCATTATTACGTGCCCATGCATATCTGCTATGCTCTCTCTCTGATCATATCCACCCTCTCAGTACCCTCCTCTGGTCCCCTCCCCCTTCCCACTCCTGTTGGTCTCCTTCCTGTCTCTAGAACTAGAGTCTTCTGCTTTCAACTCTTTAAAAAAGTCTAGGTCCTCCACATGGGAGGCACGACTTGTTTCCTGAGGAGACATCCATTTTCTCGTAAGCGACAGGATTCAGTGCTTTTCATGGTCTGTGTAATATTCCATGGCAGATGAACAGCCACACTTTCTTTATGGTTTGTCTGATGATGACATCATAACTGGCTATTATGAATCATGGGTGTGTGTCTCTGTAGAGCGCTGATTTAGAGTCCTTCAGGCGTACACCCGGGAGTACACGTATTAGGTGTCATAGTAGGTAGTTTCAGGTTTCTGAGGAACCTCTGGGCCCGATTTCCATAGTGGCTGCATCTTTTACACCATTGTCAGCTGCAGAGAAGGCTTCTTTCTGCTTTCCTGCCATGGTTGTCAGCATTTGCTCATCTCTTTTCTTGGTATCCCTTCATTCCCACCTACAATGGTGTGATGTGTCGCAAATGAGCAGACTCAGATACCTTGTCATTTCCAACAGCCGGTCAATCATGGTGTGGTAAACTCTGTAAGTTTTGCCCAATGTTCCCATATGTACATTATCACAATTTCACCAAGTTGCATCACACAGATTAGCGTCTCTACACTGGTGGTCTTCTGGAACACAAAAGTTGGGCTGCTCATGTGGAAGTGGGCTTTCAATGAGACGAGAGTGTGTTAGGAGATGCCCAGGTGGTTTGTGCTCCTAACATGACTGCTCCATTAGAGGGAAGGTTTTGATTGTGGGCGAGAGTGAGAAAAGACCCAGAGGCATCTGGAGGAGTCCGGAGGAGAGAGAAAAGCTGCACTGCACTGGGCCAGAGCTGGGGAAGCGAGGGAGCAGTGGAGATAGAGAGAGAGCATAGAGGCAGAGTGTGTAGGGAGAGTAGGGAGGGAAGCAAGCAGGCGTGGTCAGGGGCGTGGTCACGGGCGTGGACATGGGCGCGGGTGAGGGAGAGAGCGTGGGGGGAAGAGGGGGCTCGGGGTGGAGGAATCCTGGATTATAAAGGAGGCAAGTAGCTGGTGGAGGAGAGGGGACCGGGAAGGGCGTGGGCGGGCTCAAGGTGTACGAATCCTGGATTATAAGGGAAGCAAGCTGATGGAGAGGAAGGTTTTGGACCTAACAGTGGGGCTACTCAGGGCCTGGCGATAGCAGTTCCAGCCTCTGAGGGAAGAGCTATGTAGTTTCTTTACTTACTATGCTATTGATGTTCCCCGTTCTGCTTGCCTTTCTTTTGTGTATACATTTTCCCTCTTCTGGTTTCAAAATGAGGGTTTGTTTTTTTTTTTAATATAGAAATTTTAAGAGAGCTTATTTTATTTTATGTGTATGAATGTTTTGCCTGCCTGCATGTGTATGTGCACCCCATGATTGCCTGCTGCCCTTGGGGGTTAGAAGAGGGTGTAGGATCTCCTGTAACTGCAGCTGGGGATGGTTGTGAACCACCTTATGGGTGCTGGGAACTGAGCCCGCTCCTCTCCAAGAGCAACAAGTGCTCTTAATCACGGAGCCGGCTCTCCAGCACCTGCCAGTAGTTCCTAACTTATCTACAGGAAAGGCATCTCAACGCCTTGGTCCCAACCTCATTCAGTTAAATCAGTTTTCCTAGAGGAAACAAATCCCAACTCAGGCCCAAGCTGGGATTTGTTTAGAATCATCCAAGTGAAAAGCCACTGTCCTAGAGGGGGTGTCTGTAGTGACGGAGGGGGCTAGTGGGAAGATCTACAGGGCTGGGCCTCCTTTGAGGGATCCCACTGCAGGGCAGGAAGAATCCTGGGTGTCTCTCCTGGGGCAGACTGTCGTATAGAAGATCTAAACTGCGGGGGACTGTCTGTTGGGCAGCGTGAAAACCCGAGAGCACTCATGTCAGTTGTAAGACTTCTTATCAAGACTGTGACAAAACGCCTGTCAGAAGTGACGGGGGACAAAAGGCCTGTTTTGGTTCATGGTTCCGAATATTTCAGTCCACTATGACGGAGCCAGAAAGGAAGCAAAGAGTGATACAAGAATCCAGGAGCCGTAAGTCCCTAAGGCTCCATGCTAGGAAGACTGACTTCCTCCAGCCATGTCCCACCTCCTGAAGGTTCCACAACATCCCACAAACAGCTGGGACAAAGTGTTTAGACACATGGACCTGTGAGGAGCATTTCACATTGAAACGACAGTAGCAGGAGCACATGATTACATGACAGCGACAGTCCACCTTGTGTTCTGACATAGAAACTCTTACTGGGATCTGGCTTCATGCATTAGGCTAGGCTGGATGGCCAGAAAGCCGCAGGGATTCTCCCGTCTCTGTTTTCCCAGCCCAGGGTTCACAGGCACCAGCCACAGCTTTGTATGTGGTGCTACAGGATTCGAACTCAGGTCTTCACGCCTGCACTTTACAGGAACACTACCCATGAAGCCATCTCCTCCGCCGCCGCAGCACTTCTATGTCCCAAAACATCAGATAATGGTTGAGATGAAAGGGAGAAACCCATACCTTTGGGGACACAGGATATGGTTCCAATCAGCCTCAGCCGTGGAGCTGAAGGCACAGCTCAAAGGTAGAGTGTGCCTAGCAAGCAGGAGGCTGTAAGTTCAAGCCCCAGACCTCTCCTACCCATCCTCCACCAAAAGAAAGAGAGTGAAAGAAAGAAAGAAAGGAAGGAAGCAAGAAAGAAGGAAAGAAAGAAAGGAAGGAAGAAAAAAAGAAAGAAAGAAAAACAGAAAGACAGAAAGACAGACAGATAGATAGACAAAGGGGGAAGATCAGAAATCCACAGGCTAGCTGGAGCACAGGTTCTGCTCAGAAGGGACACCCGGCAGCAGCAACAGAAACTGGTCTTTCTGTTGTTCTGTAACATTCAAGATGAGTATGAACATTGCTGACGCGGGGAAAAAAAATCTCCAGGGTGTTGTTAAGTGGAAAATGTCAGTACCAAAGCAACTTGGAGAATGAGATTCTCTTTATGTAAATAAAAAACAAGCACTAAAAATAGTCAGAGATGCACACATTTGACAGAAAACATAGAGAGCACAGACGTCAGAGAGAAGGAGGGGCACCCTGGGAGGGGATCCAGCCTGGAAGTGGCTGGGATGGGGAGGAGGCTCTGGACCATTCCCCCACATCTCATTCTCCATCCTCTGAAAGGACTTATGATGAGCACATGTTTCTATAATGTGAATGTAATGAAAATGTGCTTGCTTTTTCATTAGAAGTGAAATCCTTCTGGAGCCAAATTCTGGGCGTAGGAGAGTCGCTTATTGCGAGTGTTTGCCACACACTCCTTCTGAGCCTCAGTCTCTGCATCCCTGACCGAGGGATGATGATATTTCCTATTCTATTGGACTGGGGTAGGATTCAAAGAACGGAGATCTCTTGCCCTGGGTGTGCGTAAAACACACGGAATTGGAAAGAGCAGATGTTTTACTGAATTCGGATTTTACTGAGTACATGTGGAAATGGCTTACTTTGCAGGGATTCCTGTTGAGAAAGAACGAAAGTGATCGATTCGCAAAGCACCAAGGACAACTCTGCTGTGAGTGGGTGTAGGGACGACCACACCTCCCATCTGAACGCCACACCTGCCTCTGCTTCCTTCTTGCAGAGATCCACTTATCAAATGCATAAGAAGCAAAGGATGTGTATGTCTTGACCCCCAACACTTCAGAACTTGACCCTCTTTGCAAGAAGGGTGACTATAGGTGGAATTAGCAGAAACCATTGCTGGTGTAGGGTTTTTGTTTTTGTTTTGTTGTTGTTGTCTTGTTTTAGTTTTTAAGATTTATTTATTTTATACATATGAATGTTTGCCTCCGTGTATGACTGTGCACCGCGTTCTTGCCTGCGTCCCTCAGAGGCCAGAAATGGGCACTAGACTTCCGGGAAATGGAATTGAGGATGATTGTGAGCCGTCTTGTAGGTGCTGGGAATTGAACCCCGGTCTTGTGAGAGAGCAGTATGTGCTCCTAATTGTTGAGCATCCTTACGGCTCAGTGGTATTAATGTAATACTACTGGTAGGTGGGTAGGAAGGAGAGAGCGAGGACAGACAGACACACAAGGCAGGGTGCTGTGCAGCTGGTGAGGGAGAGGAAGCACTGAGGTGAACAAGGCCGAGGAGTCTCAGCAAATCCCCAGAGACAGAAGGAAACAAGGACAGTGCATCCCTCCCTGAGAGGTTCAGGAGGAGGTGTCCCTGCCATGTCTCCCTTCTGGACTTTTGGCTTTCAAAACTGGGAAAAAAGAGGTTTCTGTCGTGTGTGTGTGTGTGTGTGTGTGTGTGTGTGTGTGTGTGTGTGTGTGTTTGGGGGTCACAGTGGAGGCCAGGAATCATGTTGAGTGTCTCTATCCATCTTAGTACATTTTTTTTTCCAATAAAGGATTTCTCTGTGCCCTGGACTCTCTTTGTAGACCAGGCTGGCCTCGAACTCATAGAGATACACCTGCCTCTGCCTCCCGAGTGCTGGGATTAAGTATGCCACAACACCTAGCCCGTTAGTATGAATTTTTATTTTACGTGTGCAAGCATTTTGCCTGCAGATATGTGTTAGGATACACTGGGGGTACCTTTGGCATGATGTGGTGGATGAGGGCTAGGTATACAGTCAAGCCATCCAACATATCTAATGTAAGAGGTTTATTGGGGGTGGAGGAAGAGTGAAAGGCCTTCTCAGAGTGGGGACATGAGAGACAGACAGAGAGAGAGGCAAATAGAGAGACAGAACATGACAGAAAGAGCAATCTGGGGTGGCTGGGTCCTTTTTTAGGGGACACTGTCAGTATGCAACCATAACCACAGTGGAAATGCTCTCTTGGCAGCAGTGGTGATGACCTAAGTAAGCTGCTACCTCTGAATCCCTGAAAGGCCTTTGGCAGAGTGGCTAATTTACAACAGTATGCATCCGCATCACTACTGTGCCTGGTGCTCACGCAAGTCAGATGAGGGAGTCAGAGTCCTCTGGAACTGGGGTTATGGGTGGTTCTGAGCCACCATGTGGGTGCTGGGAACTCAACTGAGACCTTCTGCAAGGACTTTAACTTCTGAGCCATTGTTCCAGACCTACCTTGTTCGTTCCTTCCTTCATTCATTCATTTGTTCATCCGTTCAGAGACCATTTCTCTCATTAAACCCAGATCTCATTTATTCAACTAGACTGTCTGGCTAGTTGTTCGTTCGTTCGTTCGTTCGTTCATTCATTCATTCATTCATTCATTCATTCATTCATTCATTCATTTATTCATCCATCCATTCATTCAGAGACTGCGTCTCTCATTAAACCCAGATCTCATTTATTCAACTAGGCCAGTGAACTCCAGGGATCCTCATAGATGCGTGGTCATGTAGGCTCTGCACAAGCATTCATTAAATCTACTCTTTGGACTCTAAGGTCTCTCACTGGTCCAAAATGATAGTGCTGGATGGTTTTATGTCAACTTGACACAGACTAAAGTCATCTGAGAGGAGAGAACCTCAGTTAAGAAAGTGCCTCCATAAGATCGGGCTGTAAGCAAGCCTGTAGGGCCTTTTCTTAGTAAGCAATTGATGGAGGAAGACCCCGCTCATTGTGGGTGCTGCCATCCCTGGACTGGTGGTCCTGAGTTCTATAAGAAAGCTGAGAAAGCCAGAGGGAGCAAGCCAGTAGGCAGCACCACTCCACAGCCTCTGTATCAGCCTCTGCCTCCAGGTTCCTGCCCTGACTTCCTTCAGTGATGGACTGTCATGTGAAAGAGTAAGCCAAAATAAACTCTTTCCTCCCCCAGGATGCTTTGGTTATAATGTTTCATCGAAGCCATAGTAACCCGAAGACAATGACTCTAGTAAGGTAAAAATCTGGGTTGTATGTTCACACCTTTGATTATGATTCTCTGGCTGGCTGAGATCTCTCATTCCCTGCTTCCCACAGAGCTAAGGGCCTTCCTAGATAACTTGTTTTTCTTCATCTCCCCACTTAGTGTTTCTCTCGGCATGTATGAGATGTTCTGGTTTGAATGGGAAATGTCCCTCACAGGCTCACTGGTTGAAAATTTGGTCTCCAGCCGGGGATACTGTTTTGGGAGATAGTGGCACCATTAGTATGTATAGTATGACTACTGGTGGTGGGGTGTCACTGGGGGATGGGAGTACACTGGGGGTAGAAGGGTGTCACTGTGGGTGAGGGTGTCATTGGGGTGTACTAGAATGCACTTTGGGATGGGAGATGGGAACGTATTCATAACAGTGGAAGAGTATTCAGGACACAGAGCCACGTGTGGGGTGGACTTAACCTCTCAGCAGCCACCCTCAACTCACAGTCTCAGAGGAAAATGAGGATGGAAAGGCAACCACTAACTGTTGTTGTTGTCAGTGGTGAGATTATTTTATTCTTCCCCAAAGCCTTTTTATTTTCTATTATAAACACATTACCTTTTAGTGGAGTCTACATGCATAGGGCTCCAAAAATTAGGTAGTGGGAAGACACTGTCCATTGAATCCCTCCCTCCTGGTTTCTTTCTTCAAAGACAACCAGTTTCTTCTTCCTCCTCCACTTTATAAGTGTAAATTGCAAACAGATTTGCAGACTCGATGCCTAGAAATGAGATAGCTTACTCAAAAGATAATTGAGTTTGTAATTTAGATAGTTTGGAGAAAGGTATTTATCAGTAAATAAAATTATTGAAACAGATATGGTACATGTCTACAATCCTAAACATTCATAAGGCCCAGGAAGGTGATAAGCCTAAGGCCAGCCTGGGCTACACAGTGAGACCCTATCACAAATGCATCCAGTCTGTCATCGATCAATAGTGTCTGAATATCTGTTTTCCTACATCACTATAAGCAGGTTATCAAATTTAAGACAAAAGAAATTATCAACCTATAAGAAAAGATGGTGTTCTTATAGCTTTAGATACCCTTTCTTTCCTGATAAGTGGATGTATTAGTCAGGGTTCTCTAGAGTCACAGAATGTATGGGTAGTCTCTATATAGTTAGGGAATTTATCAATGACTTACAACTTGTAGTCCAACTCCCTCACAATGGTCAGCAGCAGCTGTGGATGGAAGTCCAAGGATCTAGCAGTTGCTCAGTCCCACGAGGCAAGCAGGCCAAGAAGAGTCAGAGTAAATCTTCCTTCTTCCAATGTCCTTATAAAGGTCTCCTGCAGAGGGTGTGGCCCAGATTAAAGGCATGCACCACCTCCCCATTAATCTCAGATGACCTTGAACTCGGAGATCCCCTTGTCTTAATCTTCTGGAATTCATAGCCACTATGCTTCAAGATCTCCATGCCAAGATCCAGGTCAGAAACTTGCATCTCTGAGCCTCTAGATTAGGATCATAGTTGAGCCTTCCAATTCTTGATTAGTTCATTCCAGATATAGTCAAGTTGACAACCAGGAATAGCTATTACAGTGGAGTTAGCATTTTTTTTCACAAGTTCAGGGGCTTTTGGATTCCCATTTTCATGTTTTTATTGGCATGTATTACACATACTAATATATATACATTGTGTATGTATGCATGTATTTGGTCACATTTAGTCACTGTCTTCTCTTGTCTCCCTCCCATTCCTGTTGATCCTCTTTCCAACTTGGCCCCCTTCTGCTTTCATATCTTTAAAAAAATGCCTTTAATAACTCAGTGAGTTGCATTTGGGTTGCAGGGATGAGAGATTCTTTACATGAGTATGGGCGACTGGCCTGTAGCTCCCACACTGAAGAAAATGTCTCTCCTCCTAGAAACTATCAACTGCTTATAGGTCTTCATCGAGAATGAGGCCTCTTGAGTTCCTCCCCTTCCATGGTAGGATGTTGACATGACCAATCTTGAACAACCAATCACAGGTCTGTGAGTTCAAGTGGGCCGTGGCCAAGTCATATCCAGAAGACTGTTCTACGATGCCCCAGCTCTCACATTCTGTCCCGGCTCTCGTCTACAATGTTCTTTGAGCCTTGGAAACAATGATACAGATGTACTATTTATAGCTGAATATTAAATAATCACTTATTCTCAGCACTCAGATCAGTTATGAGTCTATGCAGTACCTCTGTCCACTGCTAAAAACAAACAAAAAAAAAGGTTTGCTGACCAGAGCTGACCATACGGAAATAAACGTAATTATTTCAAATAATGGCACTCTCCATGGCTCATTTAGCAAAACAGCAACTGTAGATTCCCTATTAGCCTCCCACCCGTGGGCTTCTGCCCAGGTTTTTACTGCCAGATGAAAATTCTGCCCTGTGGAGCAGGCTTCAACTCTAATCAGAAGGCAATTCCTTATGCCATAGCTGACTTGGCAACATTGCACCAAGGTCCACAACTTACCTGGCCAGTGAATAATGTAGCATGGCTTCTCTTTTCTGTCAACTGTTCTCATTTTTAACACCTCCCCAATTAGATTATTTTTTTCTCTTTATTGGTTGTATCATTTTATATATTAAGCCTTAAAATATAAACCTTAATAATTAAGGAAAGTGGCATTTGCCTATCATGAGTTCAAATTCCCAGTCGTGGTATATATTTTGGCTTGTTGCCAGGTAATTATTATTATTCCTAATAATTTATTAATAATAGCTAACAATAACATTTAATTCATTATGTTAATCAATATATTAATAAGTGATGATGATTATTTTGCTTTATACAGATTGTACAAAGGTTTTGTAGACTAAAACTCACCAACCTATCACCCTTCCACGTGAGCTTATGAAAGAGTTCTCACATCTACATTGATTAAGAAGTTTATGATTTCACTTAAATCTTTCGGAGGTCAGAATCTTTCCTGGAGTTGCTGACACAGGTGTAGCTGTGGCTGTTGTTTCTTCAGAAGGCTGGCCGTGAGCTAACACCATCAACGCCATATGCATGCAACTTTGTGCCTGCTTCTGAGTTTTTCCACTGGGTCGGCGTGATCTTTACATTCACACTGCTTTCATTATCAAGGAGTTACAATCAGTTTTTAAACCTGGTGCTTTTAGCCTTCCTTGCTACTCTAATTTTCCCCCAAATTTCTTGCCTATTCTTGATAATTTTTCCGCATGAATTTTAATACGAGCTATTTAATTCCCTCCAGAATATCCTTTCGGTATTTTTATTGGGATCATATGAAATTTATAGGTCCCATATTTTGACAACTTAATGATGATAAGAATCTAAAAATGTGGCATATTTTAGCATGGTTAGGCCTTGTGTCCTTCAGTTGCATTAAAATTGCAAACTATAAATTTTGCATATTTCTTGTTAAGTTTATGCAAGAGTTTTATTTTTTGTTGCTATTTTAATTGGGATCTTTCCTTTGTTATAGCTTCTAATCAGCTATTTTTTGTAGATATGAGTGTTGTTTGATTTCCATATATAAATGAAATTTATTAAACTCTCTGTGTGTTTATAATGCCTTTATTTTGTCCTTTTGTTCCTGGAAAATACCAGAGGGCTGCAAAGTCTAGTCATGGCCATATCCAGTGAGAACTGGATTGTGTGCAGCTGAGAGCTAAGAATAGTTTTTGTAGCATTATGGTTGGAGTCAGTTGAACAACACCGGTTGGGAATACATGTGACGTACATTCACAGATACACACATATGGACATATCAACAGAGAAAAAAGCAGTCTTTTCTTTTTAGAAAAGGACACGTGGTGGAGATTTCAGGCTAACTCCAGAGTTGCTCTCCAGTGCACCCCTGTCTCTCTTTCCCTAGCACTGGAGACCAGGCAGGGCCCTGGCACAACTCACCTGTGTGTCACCATCCTTTTAAAACACGGTCTTCCTACCTACACCACAGATTCTTTCCTGATGATTCTCTAGGCTGCAACCAGCACAGTCCTCTGAAACAGAACCTTGATCACATTTACAGCTCTCCAGTGGCCCTCCATTACCAGTTGGTCTCCTAATAAGTCTGAACATTTCCCTCACTCTCTGGCTTCCATCTCTGCCTATGGCTACTCACTTTCTACCCCTGGCTTTATAACCTTTCTAACTTGCGGCTTTCAAATTGCCTACCCCATTGGCCCATAAAACCCACAGGTGTGTTTCATTTGGCACATAGAGTTTCATTTTAATTTTTCTTCAAGTTGTGCAAATGTTTAAAACCAGGGTATTTCTCATTAAAAGAAAAAAGAGATCCAGGTTTTCATATTTGTTTGAAAAATTATAGTAGACATGATCACTCCTCTTGCAGCTCATAAGGTCACACCATACTGGAATGCAGGCTGCTGTCCCTTTGGTTCGGTCCTCAATATCCCACATGTATTCCCAGGGTGTCATATATCCAGAAATTAGAGTTATAGTGAACATCATGAGGATTCTGAGAATTGAACTCACATCCTCTGGAAAAGTAGCCAGTGCTCTTAACCACCGAGCCATCTCTCCTGTGCCTCTGTGACACTGACCTAGATACGAATGAAGGTAGTGGTCCTGATTATTCTGCTGACAAAATGTTCTCTACCTGGCCAACTCTTGCTTTTCCTGGGGCACAGGGTGGCGGGTAGGGTGTATCTTGGGTTTCTTTTTTTTTTTTAATAATTTATTTTTATTTTATTTACATAGGTATTTTGACTGCATGTATGTCTGTGTGATGGTGTCAAATCCCCTGGAACTGAAGTTAGAGACAGTTGAGTCCTGTCACATGGGTGCTAGCAATCGAACCGTCATCCTTTGGAAGAGTAGCCATTGCTGTTAACTGCTGAGCCATCTCAGGGGACTGACTGTTTCCCAAGATAGGAGGAGGGAGGCTCTTGCAAAAGGAAGAGAAGAGGACCCCAAGGATCTGTCGCTTCACCTGTGTCCCTTGAGAGGAACCTGGCATTTCCAGTCTCACAGTATTGAGCTGCTCCCTGTGTCTTAGTTTGCTCAGTGTTTATATGGGCTGTCTTCTTTCTCTTTATGACACAGAAAACCAAGTCTGTTAACAATTACCACATGCCTAAAAGATACCAGCTACCATGTTAAGAGTGAATGTGTGTGAATATGGGAAGAGCACGTGACCCACTGGGGGCAGGGGGGAGGATAAAGAATGCAAATAACTAAAATCATTAAGAGCTGCGAGACAGCCACACACAAAGGCTCAACAGGAATATGTTTACAAGAAGCATAGTTCCTGCTAAAGGAATACAGAAAAGTTAGCGAGGGACACACACAAACTAAATGTTGGAGAAGAGGCAAGCTTGACACACACACACACACACACACACACACACACACACACACACACACACTCTCAACTGCTAGGAAAGGCTTCCCATGAAGGGAGGTGAATGAATATGCCCTGTGACAAGGACCTAGCTGAGCAGAGTTTCAAAATATATACCATGTAGAGCTGGAAGGAAGCTCTGTAGATAAGAGCTTACCTGCTACTCTTCCAGAGGATGCAGGTCCAGTGGCAGCTCCCAACTGCCTTGAACTCTAGTACTAGAGGATCTGATACCCTCATTTTGTATCCAGAGATATTGCCCTCACATGGCACACATCCATGTATTCAGGCACTCACACACAGAATAAGATAAACCTTTTAAAAAAAATTATTACGGCAAGCCAGATGTGGTGGTGGACAACCGAAATCCAAGGACTCAAGAGGATGAGGCAAGAGAACCGAAGGCTTTCAGCTGGTTTGATCCACATAATGAGTTCACCCTGAGACTCCTGATGACTAATCCTCATTGTCCTCTTGGTGGACATAAAATAACCCGGGCTGCCTACCTAGAGCAGGTCTTCAAAAATGTTTTCAAAGAGGTTTGACTGAGCAAGGAAGCCTCACCCTGAACCCAGGCACTCTCCCATGGGTCGGGCTTCATACTAAAGAAAGCCGAATGCCAGCATGCCCCTATCCTCCTTCTGATGAGATCAGGAGGTGCAGGGACTGCTCGGGGAGGGCAGAGAGCCTTGATGGGGCAGCAGAAGCTTTGGCCATACACACTCTTTTCTCCTCGTCACTGTCTAGGTGACTCTGTGTGTGCACACACCCATCATAGAATCGAATTCTTGTTGATCCATTCAAGGGACATCCAGAGGATGAGGGCATCTGCTTAGAAAGAAGTCTAAAAGACAGCCTTCTGGCTGGGTTTGGAGGAGAAGCACAGAAGGAGCTATCAATCCAACCTTGTGACACACTGTGTTTCATAGCTGGGGTCTAGCCTGCAGGTGACAACTCCACATAGCATGAGGAATGACTGGAAGGATGGGCTACTTCTTCGTTGGCCCTTTCTAAGCCTTGTTTCCCCCTCCCCCACCCCCTGCCGAATTTTCTCTCATGCCTGAAGGAAATAGGTGCTACTGCCCTTCAAGAGGCACTTTTCTTTAAATGAAGAGTTGTGGAACGATGGAAACCCCACAGACCCCTAAGGAATGTAGGTACCATGGAGGATCCTCAGGCACCATGTGGAGATTAGGTTTTCTTCAAGGCAAGAGAAAGTGACTGGTCCCACAGTGGTCCCATGCTAGGGATCCCAAAGAGCATCTAAGTTCTGAAGATGGAGTTTCCCATATCCATCGGCTCCATCTTTCTGAGGTGCCTCCAGGGTTGAGATAAATTGTGTCTATCTGTCCCAGAGAGAGCCCTGGGGAATGAGAAGGAAAAAGACCACAGTCTGATTCACCAAGGTTGATTCTGTGGGACTGGAATGAGTGTGGATTGGGGAAGGGCTTCCAGTCTGGGCGAACACGTGTGTGTGTGTGTGTGTGTGTGTGTGTGTGTGTGTGTGTGTGTGTGTGTATGTGTGTGTGTGACTCTGTGTATGGGATCCCAGTTTGGGGAATGTTTTACATAAAGTGAATGTCTATCCAAGGTCACTTCCTCTCCCATCTGCCCCTTTCCCTGAAGTATAGTGTCCCTTCCCTCCTCTGGCCCTCCTTCACATCCCTCCTGGCTGCAAAGAGGGACACAGGGAGGGGACCCCAAGCCACCTGGGTGGGAGGCCTGGGTACCCCTCTATTCAGATGCCTTATGCATGAAGTCACATCCTCTCCTCTGCACATGAAAGGCAGCAGAAGCCTGAAATGGATGCAGACTGAGAAGGGCTGGGATTTTGCTTGGCTGGGGCTGGAATTATGTAACAGTGATGTGGGCGATGAGGCCCACCTTCCAGTTCTCCCAGCAATTGAAAGGCTGCAAAACAGCGTGTTGTGAACTGTCCCTTAGGCACCAGGAGGCATTGGACCTGGCATTGACTAGGTGGAAGAGGGTGGGCTAGAATATGGCAAGGGATGCAGGGGACAGAGGAAGTGAGGGGACCAAGGAGTCTGGAAGCAGGAAGAACACGGCTCTAAATATCAAGACCTGTGTGTGGTTTATCCACAAAGGATAGCCCTCCTAAAACCAGAAGTGTGATCTCAGGGACCCATCACCACACAGAGAAGTCTGTGCTAGAGACATCCATCTGTATCTCTGCTGCTGAAAGCCCAGGCTGATCATGCTTAAACGGGGAAAGAGAAGAGAGCGAGAGTCATAGTGTAAATACAGTTGTACTCGATATGGTGTTGAGAATTCCACCAAGCCCAGTGGAAGAAGGGAAGTAAATTCTCACAGAGAAAGAGTGAGGAGGCACCTTCCAAGTCTGCCCAGGAGAGGCCCGCTGAGCACGAACACATCTGAAGAGCTATGGGTAAGTATCCCTTCAAGTGTGGAGACCAATGTGAGTTCAGAGATCAGAAAAATATGTGCAAACTACCCAAACAATTTTTGGTATAAACTTTCCTGTGACCCTGGGAATGCCCAAGCGAGTAACTGAGAAATCCCTCGGGCATTATCAAATTGATATCAGAATTTGATATCTAAAGGAAATCACAGGAAAGATGAGATATATGCCATCGTGCAGTCAAGCAGGGTACACACAGACACGTCCAGGCCTGGGGTTAGAACTGGATCAATGGGAACTCTGGGGAGGATTTTCCACCTTGTAATGTGAGCACAGGCAAGATTTGTCAGGCCAGTCATGGTTTTTAACAGGTCCAGAATGAATGATTCTTTTATTTCTTGTTATGGGAAAGCTCATAAGAGGGAAAAATCTAAACATTATATGCAGGAAATACTATTAATAAATCAAATAAAAGACTGGCTCATAGGAAGCAAACAGAGCAATCTAAAATATTAGGAGTAAAGCAGTATTTCACCCCCACAGAGGAAGTATGGCAGAAATGAACTCTATATCGAGGGTTGGCATGTTTCATTACATGTGGGAAAGGGTGCAATATGAAGTGTTTGTAGAGGAACTGGCCCTTCCATCTTCCACAGCCTGGGATACATGAGACCTTGTCTCTAACAAAACCCAACAAACAACAAACAAACTCCCAAAGAAAGAGAGAGGTGTTGATTGGAACGGCACCTACCTAGAATCTCAGCACACAGGAGCATTGAGGGCTAGCTAGGGCTACATGGTGAGATCAAGGCTAGTCAGGGCTTTAGAGAAAAACCTTGTATCAATCAAAGAGGAGTACGGGGGAAAACAGAAGGGCGGAGAGGAAGGAAAAGAGGAGGAAAAGAAGAGGGGGATGATACTCGGGCATTAAGTGAATAACTCTCCTCGAATTTAATGGGTGCCTGCAAATGATAAAAGTAACCTCTATAGGGGTATTTAATGGACTCCAGAGGCAGTCAAACTGGGCCTCAGAGGCATCCTGAAAGAATAAAAAAGACTGTATCTTCCCAGACCCTGTGGATTGTTGCCGGGACCTTTGGCTGGGTCTGGGGTACAGAGTCTGGGGAGCGTAGTTCTCCAAGAGCTGGGATCTGTTGAGTGTACATGCTGACAGTGTTCACCTTCTGACGCCATCTTGTCAGTAGTCTTTGGATTCCTTTGAGGTGAAGCTCAGGAGAGACTTGGGACTTGGTAAGTGTTGATCCCGATGAGCCGATGTAGTAGAACCCATTCTAGTTTGGGATAGCCCAGGCTGGCCATTGCCAAGAGCCCTGATTCCACATTGCCGCTCCAAAGTTCCTCTGAGACCCAGCAAATGAGACATGGGGGCAGGGTGTGTGTGTGGGGGGGTGGGGAAACATGGATTTATTCAAGCTTGGTAATAGTGTGATTTATTTAACCAGTTCCCTAGTGATGGACGGTAATGGATTTAACCTTTCGCTCCTACAAATAACACAGCAATGGGCTATGCAAACGATCCTCTGTGAATGGGTGAGTGCATTTGTAGTTCAAATTTCTGGAAACTTCCCAGCTGGGTTGAAGAATATTGAACAAATATTTGAAGAGCGCCGGTTTTGAAGGGATAGCCAGTACCAGGGAAAGCTTGCTTCTCTCTGTCTGGCCCTGTTCCCCAGCGTGAGCCACAGAGGGAAAAAAAACGAACTCTCCCGCTTCTCATCAGCAAAGATGAGCAACAATTATTAGAGCAGCCTGTGGTGGCACAAGCAGGCACTCACGCTGTGCAGGTGACAGAGCTGCTGTGGTGTGGGAGGGGACCCAAGGGCTTGCTTTTTCATTCACCAGGTGTGAGACCCCAGCTGAGTTATATCCATAAGTCTCAATCCTTTCCCACAATGTCATAGTTTTAGAGGAGAAGTCAGATACCATTTGAATGACAAAATCTACGTCAGGAGTAACGGGAGACAGCTACACTGGTAAAATGCTTGGTGTATCAGGATGAAGACCTAAGTTTTATGCCCCAGAACCCACATACAAAAGTTGGGTGTGGCAACACACACTTGTCATGCCAGGGCTTGCTAGGTAGCCAGTCCAGTTGAAACAGTGAGCTAGCTCCAGGTTCAGTGAGTGACTCTGCCTCAAAGAACAGAATGAACCCTTGAGGTTGCACGAACGTATATCTGTACATGTGCACATACACAGACACATAACTTAGCATTAGCAGCAAGGTTCGGGTGGATGGTCTGTGTACTGGAGATCTTCCCAAGAAGGACCTCTGTAGCGTTGATCAAAAGTCTGAACATGAAAAAAAAAATAACCCATCAAAAAATCTATATGGTAACTGACTTCTAGGCAAGGCATAGCTACGGCATCTTGAAATCAGAACATCTGTAATCTCCCACAGGAGATACTCATGAGACTCTGTCCATTAACATTCTCACACAGAAGGAGAGCAGGCATGAGATCTGCTCCTGAGATTCTGGCCACTAACGCCTTCCTGTCCCAGCACCAAGCTGCACATACTCCTGCCCTAGGGGTACCTAGGGGATGCTTAATTTTTTAAAAGGCTGACTAGAGTTAGGACACATGGGATCCACCCATGTTAGAGTGAACGTTTTAGTGATGTAGCCCCTTGAGAGTCACACATACTCCTGTACATAACCCCAGTAAACTCAGTGGATCACCAAGCTGGACTTGAATGGAATCCTTCCTTTGGTCTGCTTGGGCCTTGTCTAGGGCTAGATGGTGTTTTCATGGATTTTCCAGGCAAAGTAACTCAGCATGAGAGCAGTCTGACCAAAAAAAGAAGAGCGCTCACCTTTAATCCCAGCACTTGGGAGGCAGAGACAAGTGGATCTCTGTGTATTTAAGGCCAACTTGGTCTACATGGTGAGTTCAAGGACAGCCAGGACTATGTAAATAGACCATGTCCAAACAAACAAACAAACAAATAAAAACCTACAAATAAATAAATAGGAAAAAGGATGATATTATTTTCCAAAGAAATTGAAAATTTTGGCACTCTCCAAAATGGCAGCCATCTGTTGCTGTTAAACAAGTGACCGGAGAAACAGATACGCCAGAAGTGTAATGTACATACTAGGTTTCAAGGGCTCTGTAAGGAACAAAAATGTAAATTAGTCCATCAGCAACTTTCATATTGAGCCCACGTTGAAATATGCTTGAGATAATGAAGTTAAACTAGCCAAACTACCTTCTAAAATTAATTCCACCATTCTAAAACACTTTAAATATATCTACAAGGAAATTTGGAATTGACTGCCTAGCTTGCACTGTGTAGCTAACAGATATTTCAATGTGAGAGTGTTTTTGTAGGATGAAGGAAGCTGAAGAGACATGATACCTGAAAGCAAGAGCTGACCTAGACTTGACGCTGTGCTAGAGGAGGGGGACATACCATACAGGACATTTTTTTTTTTGGAGTCAGTTGCCTAAACTGGTATTCAAACAGTAGATTAGATCAAAGACTAGGTCAATATTCAATTTCTGTCGTTGATGTCTGTACTGGATTGAGATAATTTCCCTACGGTTGGAGATGCATAGTCAGGTATTTAGGCTTGAAGGATCCTGAGTGCAGCATGTCACCGTTTCAGAAAAGGTTGTGTTTAGTGCACAACCTTTGATATGAAATGAAAGTTGTCAGAGAGAACAAGCAACGAAACAAGTGTAGTTAAAACAGTACCGGGTTACCCTGGATAGCGCGTAGATGTGTTGTTGCTGCTACTTTTAACTTTTTCCAAGAGAGAAGAAAAAGTAGGTGCGCGCCTGAGCTGGTCTTTCTATGGGTTGCTTATTCCCACGAAGGGCACCACGAAGGGCACTACTATCCAGCCTCCCACTTTAGGGAACTGGGGGTTGTCTTAGTTTCCTGTCCTGTTGCTATGATAAATGACCCTGCAAACGCAATGTTTAAGAGTGAAGGGTTTGTGCTAGCTCACAGTTACAGGCTACAGCCAGCCATGGCGAGGAAGTCAAGGCCACAGGAGCCTGACTCTGCTGGTCGCACTGTCTACAGTCAGCAGAAGAGAGCAACACATGCCTGCCCACCAGAACTTAGTTCACAATCTCCACTCAGATACCGTTCCGGATCCCTAAGGTTAGGGTAAGGTCAGGAGTAGGAAATGTCTCTACCCACAGTGGCCAGGTCTTCCAACATCAATGAACATAATCAAGATAACTCCCCTGCCTTAGTTAGGGTTACTGTTACTGAGATGAAATTCCATGCCCAAAAGCAACTTGGGGAGAAAAAGAATCATTTGGTTTATGCTTCCGTGTCACTCTTGGTTCATCTGTGTCACTCTTGGTTCTTCTGTGATGGTTGGAACCATCACAGAAGAAAGACAGGAACTCAAACAGGGCAGGATCCTGGAGGCAGGAGCTGACAAAGAGGCCATGGAGGAGTGCTGCTTACTGGCTTGCTCACTATCTTGCTCACCTTGCTTTCTTATTGAACCCAGGACCGTCAGGTCAGGAGCGGACCTAGCCACAATGGGCTGGACGATCTCTCATCAACTACTAATTAAGAAAATGATCTGCAGGCTTGCCTACAGCTTGCCTACAGCCCAATCCTAAGAAAGCATTTTCTCAGTTGAGGCTCCCTTCTCTCTGATGATTCTAGCTTGTGTTGAGTTGACATAAAACTAGCTAGCACAGCATCACAGACATGTTCTGTGTCCCATCTCCCAGGAAATCCTATGTTTTGGGTTTGGGTCAGTTTCATTGTGTGTGTGTGTGTGTGTGTGTGTGTGTGTGTGTTTTGTCTTTTGTTTTTTGTTTTGTTTTGTTTTTACACTTTATTTATTGAGTGTAGTGATCAGAGGACAATCCGTGGGAACCAATTCCCTCCTACCAGGTGAATTCCAGGATTTCTACTCATCAAGCTTGGTGATGAGAGTCTTTACCTGCTGAGCCATCTTTCCAGCCCTAGATTTTGTTGAGAATTAACCCTAACCATCACAGGAATCCACCTACATTGTTCTTTTTCCCTCTCTTCAACCTTCTGTCCAGTCATGACCATTCTAGAGCCTGCCTCCTTATTGTCTCTCAGTTCCGCCCCCTCTGTATCTCCACTTCTAGACAGTTAAACTCACTTCCCAGCTCCCTACCCTCTCACAGCTCCCTCATCTCGGAGTCGACACCTACTAATTTTTTTTAAATCACCCAACTTAAACAAGTTAGTCTGCTGAAAACCCACCGGGAGCTTCTCATCATGTGCTTGCTAGATGACAACACTAAGCCAGACAGGAGCCCATGGGGGCTTGCCCCCTTTCTTTCTCTTTGTTTCTGATTTGCCTAATTCACCAGCATATCTGGAGGAGGGGAGAGAGTGGGGGTGGGGAGATGGAGTGTGAGTGTGTTAATACAGTACACATGTACCTCGGTGTGTGTGTGTGTGTGTGTGTGTGTGTGTGTGTGTGTGTGTGTAGGTCAGAAAACAACCTCTAGAGTTGATCTTATCCCTCCTTGTTTGAGGCAAAGTCCTTTCATAACTACTGCGTAGAGCAGGCAAGCTTCTGGAATTCTCTTCTCTTTCTCTCTCTCCCATCTCATTTGAGGTGTGATGAGATGATAGATGTATGCTGACAAATCTGCTTTTACTTGGATCCTGGGGATCTGAACTCTGGTCTTCACATTTGTATAGTAAGCACTTCATCTTCTGAGTCAGCTCCCCAACCCTGGGCCTTTCGATCCTCCTGTCTCAATTTTCCAAGTAGCTTGGATTACCCACTTGGCTTTAGACACAAAACTGTTGCTACCACCACCCCAAATGGCATAGTATCCTGCAATACCCAGACTTCTTACACATCAGTACCGTTGCTATAGTAGGTCACTCTGTGACCTGGAAAGCCCACCCCCACTCTGTTCAGGAAGCACCGCTCAGCTGCAAGAATCACTTCTCTTAAATGAGCAGGAAAATGACATAACCAGGAGCTTAAAATTGGTTTCCTTACTTGCTTCATCGATGACAGGTCACGCTTTGATGAACTTTGTTTAGTTTTTTTTTTTCTTCACTATGGGGTTGCCCCGGCTGTCCTCCAGCTCCTGAGCCAAAGTAATCCTCTGGTACCACAGGGCTGTGCTGCCACAGTAGATTCAACTTAACTCTTTTTATATTCACACTCATTATGATTTTTAGAATAAAAAATTAAAGAATAAACCCTATCCCAGCGCCCAAAGCTAAAAAATAGAGTCTTTGAATCAACTCATGGGATATTTATTGATTTGAATGGGAAGAACAGCAACTTAGTAGGGATGGACTTGGAAGATTCCACTTAAGCCAAGTGAAATCACCTGCCATTTTGGCACCATATAATCTCCAGCTGTAGTAAGGGTGGGGGACCTTGCAAGTCTGCTTCAGAGCTCTGGGTCAAGGTATATGGCCCTAGTGTAATCACAAGGAACCATCAGATGAGATTAGAGGGAGAGCCTTCCACAGAGGAACTAGCAAAGGCACATTGAGAGTGTAAAGATTCAGAAGCTAAGAGGAGGGACTGTGGAAGCACACTCGATGAAAGGGGGTACAGTGCACAGGGCAGGTGCATGCTGCCCTGTGGAATGTGGATGCCAGGATTTCCTCCTCCACCATCAATGGTGGGAAAGATGGGGGAAGTCTGAACTAAGGCAGGAGGTCTGACTGTAGTACCTCGCAACAATATAAATTTTCTGGTTTTGACCATTGTCCTGGGGCTGTTAATATTTGAGAATGTCGGGTGAAGGGGGTGGGGAACGCTGCTCTATTTTTGAAACTTCTCTGAGTTTGGAGTTATTTCAAAGTTAAGTTAAAGAATGAAATCTGCTTTGAAATATCACTTGAGAGACTGATGAATTCAAGTCTCACTTGAGATAAAAGAATGGTCCACCTTCTCCCAGTAATTTTTCTAATACCATTATTGTGTTTTATCATGCTTACTGGTATACTGGTTGGTCTGCCCCAGAGGTCCTGAATGCAAGTGAGGTAGGCATGTATACACACACACACACACACACACACACACACACACACACGTAAGCATTCATCTATGTGTTGAAGCGTGTGTATGGAAGCCTGAGGTCAGCTTTGGTGTTACTCTTGATGACATCTACCTGGGGCCTGGGGCTTGCCTGCTTGGCTAGGCTGTCTCACCCGTGAGGCCCAGGGATCTGCCTGTCTCTACTGCTACAAGCACGTGGGATTACATCACCATGTCTGACTTCTTACATGGATGCTGGGGATCGAACTCAGGTCTTCACATGTCACTGACTGACTCATCTCCCCAGCCTCAACTTTGTTTGAACAGAAGTTCCCAAGTCCTTTGAGTAATACCAAGCCATGTGATTGAAAACGGGATCATCATCATCATCATCATCATCACTTTTATTGATCGAGACAGGATCTCTCTATGTAGCCCTGGCTGGCCTGGGACTCTGTGTAGACCAGGTTGGCCTCAAACCCACAGAGATCTGCCTGCTTCTGTCCCCCTAGTGTTGGGATTAACAGTGTGCCTCACCACCGTGCACCTAGCTTGGCTTTGTAATGAGTGTGTGTTAGTATCTCACCGCCATTTGAATTTGCATTTCCCCAGCCTTGCTGTAGAATCTCTTTAACTGTCAAGAGCAGATCATGGGCGGAATGAATGCCAAGGTCTTTGATCCTTGAAATTGAGTCGTTTTACTTTATTTAGTTAAAATATTATTTTGGGACACTTTCGCACGTATATAGACTTTTATTTTTACCACAGCCTTTTGAAGTTGCTCTGAGGTAAAACTATCATCCTGATTTTATTCCTGGGTTGGAGTGGTCAGCAGTGCCTAGGGATGGCTTGCCTTAAGTATACCCAGGTGGCCAATCTCTCTTTTGCTTCCTGTTTCTTGCTTCTGGGCCCTTTCAGTGGATCACCAGGTGGCCTGTCCCCCCACCCTCCCGACTCTAGTTTTTCTGAACACAGCTGAGGACCTGATACCAGTTTTCTGCTAATCCCAGGCAGGGTTCCTGGAATCAAGGTGGGGAACCGAGGACACCTCAGAATAGCTGGGGGCCCTGGCTCAGGACTCCACCCACAGGAAATCCCCTGGTCTGTGGCCCCTGAGTGTCAGTTTTGAAGGCTGCCCAGACAGACAGCCATGTATCAGGACATGCTCAGGGCTCTTTTGGACCTTTCTCTGAGGTTGGCAATGAGTGGCCATCCATGAGTAGAAGTAGACTGTAAATTCTTTTGACGGCCACGGCTTTTGCTTCTGGGGAATTCCGTTCTCAGCCTATAGCCCCCCCCCCCAGCCATCAAAACGAGCTTTCTTTCTTTCTTTAAAATTGGGAAGTTCTTCACAGCTGTCAGAGTAATGAGCGTCCTGTTTCCCCTATGACTCCATTTACCCCCATTCGCTGGCCCGTTCATCCCACTCCCCACAAGTCATAAGGAGAGTCACCAGAACGAGATCTGGAGGGCCAACACTGACTTCCTTTTACATTGTTTTAGTTCATTGCTACATGTGTGAACAATGCAGAAATAGGCCTTCCTCTGAGGCTGGCTGAAGTAGGCAAAGCCTTGCGGTACTCACAGAACTGCCCATCGGGATGCCACACAGGGCCATCGATCTTGCCTCGCGGTCCTCTGCTTTGGTTCCCATGCCCACTCTCCTAACCTTTAAGCGCTCAAACTGGCTCACCTGTTGGGAGAATGGATTCTGAAAATCCCACCCCAGTCCCTACGGCCAGCAAACTGTGCTCTGGGGTCCCAATTTGCAGAGCGTAGCCTAGGATGGGGAAGTGTCTCTAAGGGCAGGGCTCTAGCTAGCCAAGGAGACAGAGGGGCCAGAGCAGGTACTATCTAATGGGCACTGCAAGGGTCACAGTGTTGTGGTTACCTCTCCTCCCCCACCCAGAGAGAACCAGTTACCAGGTCCCCTTTACCTTGCAGACATATAGACTATATGAATCGCAAAGAACAAAGGTGTTGTTCTGAAGGTTATTTCCCCTCCCCCACGAAGTGAATAATACCGCACTGTATGCATCGTTCTGCAACTGGCCGGCGTTCACTTAGACTGAGGTGAGGGTTTTTCCACATGGTTCTGAGTTTTTAACTGCCACCTGGTACCCTGTGGGTGTGACTAAAGACGGGAGTCATTGCTTCAGCACGGGGTTTACAAAATTATATCTACTATTACGCGTACATTCCTTAAAAATGCCATGTGCCATAAAATTGCCCACTGAAGGTAACAGCATAAAACCACCGAATTGTAAAACCCACATGGCTTGGCTATAGAGCACTAACAAGACTAGTAATTGACACTTCAGGAAAGCAGCTCTGTGTGAGGAGGCGCCTCTGGGGACCTTAAAACCCATACAGACAGCTAATGTGGGCGGGCGCTGCTCCGCAGGTGTGAGGACCATGAGCCAGGTAGGGACCGGAGGAAGTGCAGGCTGCTTCCTAGGATACAGGATGCGGAGGGAAGCCCAGGTGCAAGGCTGCATTGCTATTGTCTTAAAATAGAGCGGAAGGATTCTTCCTGCACAGGAGTCAAGCTGATGGCTTTTCCTTACCTGCTGCTCAAGTATCTGGGTGTCTCCCCCACCCCGACCCCGCCCTTCCGCTCCCCTCCCATCCTTCCCCGTCCCCATGCCTGCCTGCCTCACTTTGTAAACAGACCGTCTTCTTCACTGCCAAGGTGGCTGGAACTCTTTTTCCATAAATCTATTACATAAAGGTGACGGGAACATGGTACGCACCCGGGAAGTGTTTGAGGCAAGGGAAGAACGGGCAGGCGGGGAAGGAAAGGGAAAGAAATAAAAACAAGCAAATCGATAGTTTTGGCGGAGTTTGCTGATCTGCCATTTGCCAATGCGGAAACTGCTGAGCTGCAGGCTATCTCAGATCTTCAGGTAAAAGGAGCTCCAAGCCGCATCAGAGAGCAATGCCACAGCTGCCCTCAGACCCTGGGCTGGGTGGGCTCCACAGGGAAAGCTTGACATCCTACCTAGTTGGAGATGAAATTCATATCAGGTGTTTCCCCCACGTGGATTTCCTTCCCTTTAAGGAAGAAAGATTATTTTAAATCTTGTTTGAATTTTGTGCAGTGGAAATTCCCTTCCGTGTAACTTCTCACTTGTCTCAGTTTGAAGGGGTGCATTAGGAGGGTCTCTGAGGGGGTACATTAGGAAGGTCTCTGAGGGGGTGCGTTAGGAGGACTGAGACCCGGAGCATAGAGTGGCCATAGGATCCTCGATTGTCCATCCCATTCTCTGGGCTTCTTGTCTCATCTCCATGGGAAGGCTTGTGGATTGCTTTAGCTTCAGGGATGCAGCAGGGGAGGAAAGTGATGGCTCTGATACTTCAGAGTTCCAGGACATTCTCTACCTTTGAATCCACAAGCACCATTTCCTTCATGCAGTCCCTTGAACTTTGGCTCTCTGGAGGTCTCTCAGGAGTGTGTTTGTTTGTTTATGTGCTGGGGAGAAAGCCAAGGTCCCTGAGCATGCCAGGCAAGTCTGTACTGTGGGGCTACATCTTCAGGCACCAAAGTCTCTGCTCAGAGGTGCTTGACCTTCGGGGCTCAAAAGACCCTTTCACAGAGGTCACATATCAGATATCTTATGCATTAGATATTTACATTACAATTTATAACAATAGCAAAATTACAGTTATGAAATAGTAATGAAAGTGATTTTATGGTTGGGGGCGGTCACCACAACATGAGGAACCACATTAACAGGTTGTAGCATTAGGAAGGTTAAGAACCACTGTCTCAGGATGTCTGTGTCCTGCCGGATTGCAGGGCAAGAGATAAAAAGGGGAGAGTAACTTGTCAAGGGTCAACACCACTGAGTGCAAGGCAAGACTTGAACTCAGATCTTCAGAACAAAGCACCAAGAGTGTCTTCAGTGTCTCAAATACTTGGGTAAACTCAGTCATGGTGTTAATAACCCAAATACGAGTCCTTCAAATCTCAGGGAAATTTGGATATACCAACAACACTGTCCCATTCTACAGTCTAGAAAATAGATACAGCAGATTTAGGAAAACTGCCTAGTCTTACAGCGAGTAGGAGTTCACACCAGGATTTGGTCCTAGGCCTATTCACTTGGAAACACCTCGTGTTTTACACAGCATGAAGTGTGGAGTTACAAGTATAATGTGAAGTTCTCCACTGAGCCCTCCTCTCAGGACTTATAAATGAAGTCACAATGTGTGGTTAGTCTAGTGAAACCAGTCTTCTTTGTGTGTGTCTGACCAAGACATCGCAATTCTGTCTCTGAAAACCTGGGGACTGCCAGCAAAATTCCCCTTGAAAGCAGATGCACAGAGCCCCTGGACTGTTGGAAGGCAAAAGCAACAGCTAGTTCCCAGAACTGAAGAGAAACATGTGGCCCTTGATGGTCTCAGGGCTTGCCACATGCCAGAGGCCATGTCCTGTTGTGAAGAATTTTGTCATCCTTGTCCCAGAAACCTAGCACGGAATAGATGCCAAACCAGAGATCTGGTTCCTTTGGGGCAGCCTGACCAAAGACAGCCCTAGAGGAAATGGTCTTTCTAATATGAGAGCAACATGGTTACTCTATGGGATCCTTTCTTTTAAGAAGTGTGAATATAAGGGGTACAGTTAAGAGTCTTCAACATTTGGCTGTATGTCCTGAGTTACTGAATTACATAGGGACAAAGAATCACTCAACATAGCCACGGATTGCCCACATGAAGCCTTTATAAAATCCTGGTGTTAGTCTTCTGAGTCTATCCTTGAAGGAACACACTCTGCATTCATGTTCCCGAGCTCTGAGAGGCAGCAGAGGATACTCACACATTCCTGTTGGGCTCCAGGCATCTGCCACCTGCCTTTTGATTCCTAGATCCTATCTTCCTAAAGCAAAAGAGAAGAAAGAGTTAGGGATGGTTACAAGGGGGAAATCATTAATGATGTAAGCTGAACAATGAGTAAGGCAGGGAGACGGGTGGGAAAGGGGTATTTGGTGAGATTGTCAAGGACCTGGAGAGCAAGACTGGCAAGATACAGTGTGGAGTTTGAATGGATAACAGGAAATTGAGAGCCTGTTGGGGGTGAGATTACTGGTAGCAACAAAGTCTACTATACAGCCAGCCATGGGAACAGATAGCTGGGGGCAGATCAGAGGCTAGGGTTATTTGAAAGAGGTGTCCAAGCAGCCAGGCTTATTTCATTTAAAAATCTTCAAGAATGAAGGGATATGGTGAGGACCAGAGGGCACGAGTGAGCAAGGAACTAGAATCACAAAGAGATAAGAGAGTGTGTGCCAGCCGTGCTAGAAGGTAGAAAGGTGTGTGTGTGTGTGTGTGTGTGTGTGTGTGTGTGTGTGTGTGTGCAAGAACACGAGCTCTTTCTTGATCTGAGGGTAGACTGAAAGAAAAGTCTCACACCTGCACCTCACACATTTGTTTTTCACCAAATACCTGAGGGAGGAAAGACATCGTGAGGGCAGATGAATTTATTTTGGCTCTCAGTTCAAAGGAGCATCTTCCCTCCTGGTGGGAAAGCACAGTGGTGGGAGTGGCTGGGTCCACAGCTCCAACCAGGAAGCAGAGGATGGGGACACCAGTGTCCCGCTGGCTTTCTCTTTGTTTGGTTTTATTAAAGAAGAAAACTGTCCAGGTGCCCAGCCACTGGATGGTGCCTTTCAAAATTAACCACTTAGGTAAGAGAGGTCTAATCCGCTTTTTGTGGCTCCCCAAGATTCTGTTTGTTAAAGAAACTGTAGTTCCCCTTGCCTCAATGTGTTTTTGACAAACATTAGGAGTCCACAGTTCTGCGGGCCTCTTTCTGGGTCCTACATTGGGCTGCATGTTTGTTTCCATTCCAGTGACAGGCTACTTTCTTATAAAGGCACTGTTCTTTCTGTGGAAGACTCCATTGGTTAGGTGGAGTCCTTTATGTTTCTATGTGTACTTTAGGATTGTTTTCACTAGTCCTGTAAAGAATGCCATTGGAACTTTGGTGGGGATTGTGTTGAATCTGTGTAATCCTGGGTTTGATTCCCAGCACCCATTGTGGCGCACAACTACCTGTAACTATAGTACCAAGACTCCTGATGACTCTTCTGGCCTCCTTGGACAGTGCATGCATGTTACACACAAACATACATGTAGGCAAAGCATCAATATACATACAAAATGAAAATTTCTTCCTTCCTTTCTTCCTTCCTTCCTTCCTTCCTTCCTTTCTTGAGACAAATTCCCACTGTGTAGACCAGGCTGGCCTGAAACTCACAGGAAACACCACACCTGCCTCTACCTCCCTACTGTTGGGATTAAAGGCCTGCACCTCCATACCTGTCCACAACTGTTTTTTTGTTGACATTTGTTCTTTGTATGTAATCCTGGCTATGGAACCTAGGGCCTCAAGCCTACTAGGCAAGTATGCTTCCAATGAGCCGTCTCCCCAGTGAGTGAGTGAGTGTGTGTGTGTGTGTGTGTGTGTGTGTGTGTGGTGTGTGTGTGTGCAGGCACGCGCTTGTATGTTCTGTTTCTGTGTTTGTTTGTTTGTTTATTTAATGTATGTGAGTACATTGTCACTCTCTGCAGAGACACCAGAAGAGGGTACCAGACCCCAATACAGACGGTTGTGAGCCACCATGTGGTTGCTGGGAATTGAACTCAGGACCTCTGGAAGTGCAGTCAGTGCTCCAGCCTATTTCCATGTTTTTAACTTGAAGGGTAGTAAGCCTTTGGAGAATTGACAGAATACATACTCAGATATTTAGTTATTATTTATGTCTTGGATCAATTCCCCCAAAACAGAATAATTGTTTCTTATTTAATTAGTAGAGTCAGCCTTCTAAAAAGGAGTGAATGTAGATTAGCCAGCTGAGTGCCATCTCTTCTAGAAGTCCCGAGGGACTCCTACCTGTGGCTTCTGTGAGGCAGTGCAGGTGGGGGAGGGGAAGAGGAAAGAGCGAAGGTCTGTGGCCCTGCAAGGTATGAGGTTGAACCCAGGCTTTATAGGGGTTCAGAGCTGGGGTGGGAGGGGCAAGGCTCTGCAGGAGCAGCCACACCCCAGGCTAATTGGGGAAGAAGATGCAGAAGTGGGTTGGCTTTTCACTTTCAGTTTCCATTCCCAGTCACATCAAGATGAAACCTAGTCAACAGTCAGACCTGTCCCTAACAGGATTTCTCACCCAGGCCTCCAGGAGATATAGAAGGGTAGGCTAGTCTATGAGCCTGGGGCAGGTCAACAAGTCGTCCTGAAGGGGCTTGTTGGATTCAAGTATTGCCACCAAACCTGGGTGAGCTTGGGCCTGACTCCGAAACCCTCTACTCCATGAAAGCCAGTCTGAATGGTTCTGTATAGTCTCGGTTGGGGCTTAGACAGTGACTGGCTGCACTGTGTACCTGGGTGATGCTGGGTCTTTGGAGGTGACTGAGGCTTAGCTTGGTCTCAAAGGTCAGGGAGAGGACGGAGGAAAGGCCACCTTGTGAGAGTGAGCAGGGATTCTCTATGCCCGGCACTTTACCCCATAAATCTCATGGGATTCACCATGACCTAAGTGCAAGATTGTCAACTGATTAATCTGTGGGCCACTTGAGAATCCTCAAGGTGACTCAGATCCACTGGTCCAGTATCTCCAGAGCTTGGTGTCATCTTATTTTGAACCTCTGTCTTCAATAACTCCCATCTTTCTTTTTTTTTTTTTAAAAAAAAGAAGGCTTAGATTCTCTCATACCCTACACATTATACCATGTAGGCATTTAGTCTTGGTAGGCTATTTATTTATCTATTTAAGAAAAAGAAATTTGAATTCAAAACAAAGAACTATATTTGCTCTGGACTGGCCAAGGACTAAGTTGTAGAAACCAGATTCAAACTCAAGGCCAGGTGACCCCATTGTGCAACCGTAGCGTGTCTGACTCTAAACTCAGGGCCAGAGTGGTCAGCATGTCCCTCTGCCTGGGAAAATCCTGGTTTATGCCTGCTGTCTACATAATTAATGGCTGACCCTTTCACTCTAGAGAATCTTGGATGGGATAATAAATTATATGGCTCCCTATTCAGAGTCCCTAGCCATAGATCTGACCCCTTCCCAAAGGTCAGTGAGGTGCTGATGGGGACAGACATGCGGACGGTGGGCCCAGAGTGGGAGGGTCAAAGGAGACAGCCCAGTTAGGACCTTTATCAAAGACTCCCTTCTGCCTTTAGGATAGTGCTGTAGACCATTGGTAGGCTCAAGAAGAAAATAGTAATGGCTGGCTTCCATCCACAAAGAGTCAGTTACAGCTGGATTGAACACTTGACACAGCCTTCTCTACGTATCCAGGCATGCTCTATAGCCCACCCAGATAAGCCCGACCACAAGACAGCCACCAGAGGCATCAGGTGGAACAGGAAGGACTCTCACGCCTGGGGAAGTTGGGGTTGTCCTACAACACACCACAGCCCTGAGAATCTAGTCATCCAACCTAGTCTGGTTTCAAAGGATTATGAACATAGCCCTTGGGAAGGAATCAAGACTTCTCGGAAAGATCGTGGAAAAGTCAACAGCAGGGTGTCCAGCCTAATCTTCAGTGTGAAAGAGCATGCCTGCTTCCTCTGAAGACCTATAGGAACAGAAAGGCCTGTATGTCATGACTGATTTAGATACAGCCCACCGGGAAGCAGGAGGTGGGAGGGGATGACCTCGGGGGTCCCTGGGGGCCTGAGGAAGCTGATCACAACCACATGGTAAGACCTGAAGACATTCCCATTTCCTCTCTTTCATCTAGGGGGAACCTTTCTCTGGTGTGTTTAGTAGGTCATGACCTTTTCCTGGGCCTCCTAGATGTCTCTGTGGGAGTCATTCCTTCCCACCCACCAGTATAGCCTCTCTTTTTCCTGGACTAAAAGGAAAGGACTGTGAGTGGGTACAGTATAGGGGTTGTGAGTGGGTACAGTATAGGGGCTGTGGGTGGGGGCAGTATAGGGGCTGTGGGTGGGGGCAGTATAGGGGCTGTGGGTGGGGCAGTATAGGGGCTGTGGGTGGGGGCAGTATAGGGGTGGGGGCAGTATAGGGGCTGTGGGTGGGGGCAGTATAGGGGCTATGGGTGGGGCAGTATAAGGCTCCTTTTTCTATATTGTGCATCTTCAACATAAATCTAGAAGTTCTGAGCCAAGTTGGGATTGTCTGCTGAGCCTTTTTCAGAACAGGGAAGGGAGAACTCTGTTTCTAAACTAGTGCCCAGACCCCTTCTAAAACCTACCCCATGCAAATGTGCTTTCTAGTAACCCTGTGGGTGGAGGATGTGGCCAGAGGCTCTGCCACCAGGCACATGAAATGGCTCTCTGTGGCAGAAAACTGGACAACAGTGTCCACTGAATATAGTCACCCTCCGCATACACTGCTTATGTGGAGTGAGGCATCTGGGAGCCAGGGATGGATCTAGGGCCCAGCCAACTGAGGTGGGTAGGAAGACAGCTCTAGCTAGAAGGAGAGGAGAAATGGGGGTGAAGGGAGATATCGGGGAGTGTGCAGGACAAAAAATGTGTAGGTGTATCAAGGAGAGGAGGAAGAGAGAGAAAGGAGGATGGCAGTGTGTGGATGCCAGGCTGGTCCACACTAACTTAGGAGCAGAGATTCTAGGGGAGAGCTCCCTGTTGGTACCATAAGAGACTGAGGGTGGGGCCCAGGAGAGGGCAGGGAGGAAGGAGATGCAAAACTGTGCTTAACAGTTGTTAAAGTGCTGACTGTGGACTAGTGTCCTGCATGGTGAGCACAGGCTCCACCCCTGGGCTACATCCCCTGCTCTCCATCCTTGGGTCTTGAATAGTAGTCCCTCAACATCTGAGAGTCCAGACAGAGTCCGCAGAAATGGTAAGGTTAGACAAAGAGAGAAAAGATTGTTAAAATAGCCCACAAGGGGCCAGGGAAATGGCTCGGTGGGTAAATACAAAGACTTGAGTTTGAATCCCCAGAACCCATGAAAAGCTGGGAATAGTAATGTGCATTTATAATTCCTCTGTATTCACCAGAAGATGAGGTGGAGATTGGGGAGATCCTTGAAGCTTTCGGTACAGCTAGCCTTGTGTACACGGCAGCAAGTAACAAAGGACGCCTGACTCAGACAGGGAAGGCAGAGACAGACTGCTGACATTGTCTTCTGACATTCACGCATGTTCGTGCGCATGCACGCGTGTGCGGGGGCACACACACAGACACACACACGGGGACACACACACGGGGGCACACACATAGACACACACACGGGGACACACACACACACACACACGAACACACACACACACGGGAACACACACACCATGAATATACCAAAAGTTGGATGTGAGAAATAACCCACAAGGTTCTTTGTCATCCTTGCACCTATTAACGTTAATTTGTTAACTTTTGGTGGCACTGGGAATGGACACAAGTGCTTCCTGTGCGCTGAGCGTACACTGCTCGGATGAGCAACATGACAATGCTTACCTACCATCGTGGCTACTCTGCATGCAGCACTCAGTCACGAGGGCCAGGCGGCCCCTGGGGATGTATTGAGTGGGTTTAGTGGGTATGCGTTGAGTGTGTGTGAGAAGGGTTGGAACTTCTAACATCCTTTCCTGAGAGAAATTAAAGGGTATTTTTATTATTTTTAGTTACGTGTGTGCACACATGCAAGTACAGATGCTGGTGGAGTCCAGAGGTGGCGCTTTCCCCGGAACCGGAACCATAGTTATAGGGAGTTGTGAGCTCCCTGATGTGGGTTCTGGGAAATAAACTCAGGTCCCGTAACTGAGGAGTAAGTACCCTTAACTGCAGAGCCGTCGCTCCAGTCCAGCTGTGACTTGTTTTCAAGTGTCATCTGGAGGGTCTAGAGAGCTAGGGGATCCTTGGCAAAATCATTCTTATCAGGCCATCCCTGGGGCTGGGGGTGGGGGTGGGGGTGGGGACTTAACAGAGCACCAGCAGGTGCTATCAGGACACCTCTGTCTCTGTCCTCTACAAAGCCACCCATCTTGTCACTCTGCACTCAGATTTTGCTTGCCCACAACCTTGCCAGCGCAAATCCCTGTTGAAGAACTTCCAAAATATGTTCTCCCATGAAGCTTTGCTCCTGGGACTTATATTTCACGTGAGGATGAAGAAGATGAAGAGGAGTTAACGCTGGGTTCAACAAAGCTTCCTTTCCTCCCATTTTTGAGGAGAATTTTCCCACTCTGGAAACTTTGTGTTTGTCTTGGTTTTGGCTGCAGGACTCCTCAGAACCTTTTCAATGTCCATTCCTGAGACGTAGAGACAGGGTCCCGGAAGTCACCTGCTTGCTTAATCTGGTGGCTCTGCCTCTCCATTTCCTTGGAATATTTTGCTCCCACATTGGAGTAAGAAAAGGCCAGGGTGTGAGCACTCCTCCAGGACCCTCCTCCTGGGAGGTCTGGATCTCCAGACAGGCATCCCACCTGCTCCCCAAAGCTCTTTGAAAACCCTTCAACTGGATTAAGGATTTGATTAACTCGCTTTTGTTCCCTGCGATTTGACCTGGGGTGAATGGTTCCATTTCTTTTTGGTGCTTCCATTTTCTCCTCATTGAACTGGGATAATGGGTCCCGAGATTCATTCCTGTCTTCAGGGGCTCTCTGACCTCAAGGATCTTCAGGCTGTGCTTTGAGTACCCACTTCCTGAATGGCAGAGTTGGCTGGGAAGTGCAGTGGGCAGCGCCCTCCATGGGCATAGGCTCTAGGTTCCCTCTATTTCTCGTTGAGATGGAAACACCATGGAATCCCAAGTCAGGGGATGCAGCTCCTTTTCTCTCCGCCACTTTCTGGTGGCCTGTCCAGTCACTGAAGCTCATGGGGCCATTTCCTTTTTATTTAAAAACAATAGGGTTAACGGGCCGAGGGAAAGTGGCCATAAAAGACGTTTTCATGGACTCTCAGTTTTCTGCATTAACCCCCTATACACACACACACACACACACACACACACACACACACGCACACAGAGTTCAACATGGCATAGAGGATCTAGGTCATAGTCTTGGCTTTAATTCAGTGGTATCTGTGTGAGCCTAAGTAAGAGGGTCCTGAAAGCACACCCGCACTGCATAAGAGAGACTCAGCATTCCGTACACTGATACGGACCATTTGAAATGTTGAAGGGGGGGGGATGAGGGGAGGGAGAGGGAGAGGGGGCTCATTTTTTTGAGCTCTGCTTCCCAAACCGACTCACCCATCATGCAGAGTGAGCTCATGGGACTTTCCCTCAATGAAAGGCTTAGAAACATTCATTTTTTGCACAAGGTAACCTGGGATGGCGGGGGGTGGGGGAGGAGAGAGGGGTGCATCTAGGCTGAGGGGGACTCGGTGAATGGATGTGGAAGAAGCAGATTGTAGCCAACAGACAGACCCCCCCCAACACAGCCCAGGGCCAGAAGCAGGAACGCTGTTAAGTGAGGGTCCAGCCAGTGGCTGTCTCCATCCCAGTGGCAGGACCACCCTGAGAAGCCCTAGAGCCCCCTCCATCACGGACAATAGTTGGCTTTCTTTCCTCCCCATGCATACTCGTAGCATAAAAATGTGCTCCACTAATGGAAACCTGGTGTGGGTCCTCAGATGGTCTTGGCAGTGAGCGGCAGGCGACCCCACCGGTGTGTGAGAAGGAAAACAGAGAGGGAGGGGGGAGAGGGAAGATGAGGGAAGGCTGGGGCCACCTATCTCAAGCCCAGGGACCCTTATTAATGAGAGCTGAAGTCCTGGTCTACGGTCGTTCAGTGTCTGCTCAAGTCACCCAGGACCCTTACCCTCCCCTGATCTTCTCTGATTCCAGGCTGTTGTAGTGCCTGGCTGCTTTTCCAGTTGGTTCTTTGTTGGAGAGAGAAAATGATGGACTGTTAGTCTTTTCAGCTGCTCTGGGCTTGTGCAAGCTAGCCTAAAGTATCAGTGTGGTGGCTTTTCCTGTCATAAAGGAGGAGCTGTCCATCAAAGGTCCCCATCCCGCCACTCCCATGGTCAGTTCCGGCTGTCAGGCTCACTGAAGAGACAGCCCTTAGCATTCATGTATAACTGTGTGTGTGTGGGGGGGGAGCGGTATGTAGTGAGTAAGGGCCTTAGGCTCAGGAGATCTGCCAGGAACTGGCTGTTTGACTTTAGCCTCAGATCAGCTGGGTGAAGGCAAGTCTGGAGGTCTCCATTTCCGACCTGGGGTGGGAATTTCATCCACTGTACTGAGCTTCAGGGAGAGCTGCTGAGAGGAGCTGCTGGGTCTTAACTCTTCCAGTTGAGCCTTTGTTGTTTGTTTTAGTATGCATTTAAACACTCACAACCCCACTCTCTCCCAGACTTCCTTGCCTAGCTCCTAGCTCCTCCCATCAGGGGTGAGGACTGATGAATGTGAGGGCGGGGGAGGGGGAGGGAAGATCCAAGGAGAAGGTGTAGGGGATGGCTGAGGGTAGGAGAGGGGGAAGGAGGGTCCTCTTGAGTCATTCTAATCCATTCCTCCCTCCGAAAAGGTGGGTCTGCATAGGTAAAGCCCCTGGAACAACAGAGGTGTGTGATTAAACAACCAGTCTCAAGGGAAACAACAGGGAGGCCCTGCTCCTTCCTCTCATTCATAACATGGGTTAGCCTTCAGTTCCGGTCAGTTGGGAGCCCTGGGATGGCTGGATGGTCATGCACGTGGGGTGGAAGGGACATGGGACTCTCTCTGGAGTGCCGTGTGTTGTCAGAAGTGCCAGTGTTGTCAGCTCTACTCCAGCGTGGCTTGGAGAATCTGCATCTTATATGACGGCATATACATACAGTAACTGAGACATTCCGGAGACCCTCAGCCAGCCAGTCAGGAGTCAGGGGGCCTTTCTGTTTTTCTTTTCCTTGAAGGAAAAGTTTGGGTTCTCCTGGGAACTGCAAATCTGCCACAGTCCACCCAGCAACCTCCCCTTCCCCGCCCTCCTCCACTGTCTACCCAAGGCATTGACCTTGGGGGTGAGTCAGGTTGACCTTGCTCCTTTTCCTGCCGTAGCCTCCCCCTCCCCCCCCAGGGACTTGAGCAAGTGAGTGCTAAGGAACAAAGACCACTTTGGGGTGAGGGTGGTTGAGTTTGGGGAGGTAAAGAGAGAGGGAAGGAGGAAGAGGTAGAGGAGGAGAAGGAAGAGAAAGAGGAGAAAGAAGAGGGGGAGGAGGAGGAGGAGGAGAAGGAGAGGGCTTCAAACAGTGTGAGAGAGGAGGAGGGCAACTTAGCATGTTGTCTCAATACACAAGGAGAGCTGGACTGGGTATATCCTCTCCTGGCCAGGTTTCAAAGGCCCTGCACAATCTTGACAATCTTGTCAGTCAACTGTTTTTCCATTATTATTATTATTATTATTATTATTATTATTATTATTATTATTATTATTATATGCATGTCTATGCAGGTGCAAGCATGATGGGCGCTTATGCACACGTGCCCATGTTTACGTGGAGGCCAGAGGTATCATCCTCAGGAACTCTGTCTACCTCCTTTGAAATGGGGTCATTTATTGTCTGGACTGGTTTGCCAGAGAGACCCAAGGATCCGCCTGCCTGTGCTGGGTTATGGGTATGCCCTATGCCAGGCATTTTTATGTGAGTTCTGAGGATTAAACTCAAGACCCCACTCTTGCAAGACAAAGAGTTTACTGAGACCGAAGTATACCTCGGCCCCCTCCCCTGCCTCTGTGCCTGGGTCTAACTGTTGTCTTCTGGCCCTGCCTCCTGGAACAGCTAGTTTCTCCCTTCTCTTTGAAGACTTCCAGTGTTGTCAACCCCCTGCTTCCACCAGCTCGCTTGTGTCTTCTTCACTTCTTCGTTTCTGAGTTCTCTTTTTATTTAATGCCAGATTGTTCTAAAAGACAGCGGGAGAATCAGACAGGAGCCTGGAAGGAAGGAAGATGTCTGTTTTTGGAGGACATTTCTTGACTGGAAATATTCACTGGTGTTCTTGACGATGGAATCTCATCCAGATGTGAACAGAGATGAGGATATGAAAAATGCAGTAGCTCCCGGCTCAAGCACTCAGTGGGTACTCACCAAGCACCTGCTGCAGGCAGGAATGGTCCCCAAGCACCAGGATCAGATACCCTGAAGATGAGGATGGCCATCAACCTGCATCTGCAATCTCTGGGATTCCACCCTACAACATTACTTAGGAATGTCTTAGGAAGGCAAGTTCTCAGCTTCCTCCTTGGGTTTGCTCAGTTCGGAAGGTTGCTGTGGAGCCCAGAGACCTTGGCTGCCCCTGCCCCAATCTCCGAGAAGCTGTCTCCTACCCCAGGGGCCTCCATAAGTCTTCCTGATGAATGACAGCTAAGAGACTGACCAAACCACTCCAGGTCTATTCTGTAGCTCCAAGCTTCCTCTTTTGATGCTTCTGCTCTGGGAGGAAGTTGCGTCTTTGTCCTCAGTAGACCCGAGTGTGGCTGGCTTTCAAAAACAGTTGTCTTGGCCCCTTTGACCTTTATTGCGCTTCTCAGAAAGAGGATGGCCAATTATAACACATTCTGCTTTCAGTTCCCTTTTTCCTCTTAATTATTTCAAGCCTTTGTGTTCTCCTCCCCTTTGGCATCCAGAAGTGATACATCCCCAGCCTAGGGGAGCGTCAGGACAATATTTGGTTGGTTACAATGAGCCTAATGACCTAGACGATTTAGGGTAGCCCCAGTTTTGCATACTACACTCCCAAGTCCCCAACCCAACCCTGGTACTGTGCTTGTGATGCAAACTTTAAAATTTTTTGGATTTTGCTATGGCTACAAGGAAGAGGATTGTTATATTATTGCAAAACAGCTTGTTGGGTTGTGGGGGGATATACCTCTAACAATTAAGGGAATTGCATCCAAGATATCTTCTTTGGAGGTGTAGAGGGAAGAGTCTGGGGTACAGCAGGGGCCTTTGGGGACTGAGGCATTCTCGCTCTGATTTATTTCCACTAGTAGGAAGACATTAGCGAGTCTCTTACAGTTTCTGTCATTCAATTTCTCATCTTTAACGCAAAAGTTGACACTTCCTAGCCAGGTCTACAGCCATCTCATCCCTTAGGAGGTAGAGGTAGGAACAGACCAAGTTTATCCTCCATTACATAGTGAGTTCAAAGACAATCTAAAACTGCAACAAAATAAAACAAAACAAAACAGAGGGGTGGAGAGATGGCTCAGTGGTTAAGAACCCTTGACTGCTCTTCCAGAGGTCCTGAGTTCAATTCCTAGCAACCACATGGTGGCTCTCAACCATCTGTTATGGGATCAAATTCCTTCTTATGTGCATGAAGGCAGAACATTTGTATACATAAAATACATGAATAAATAAATATTAAAAAAGGTGGAGAAATGTATCCCATGTCTTCCTTGTTTCCCCTTTCCTTTAGCTTTTAGTTTTAAGATTGTTAGGAGTGTCCTTTGTGTGGGTCCTTCATATTTCTGTCTTTTTTGGGAAGAAGCACACAGGTGACTTTCTGCTTGGACCTGGCTACTGAAGGATGACGAGGGATAATGTAGAGAAAATAGTCCTTCAGGGATGAGGGCGAGAGGCAGGGTACAGCTCAGTGGCATGTGCTGAGTGTGTTCTAGCCCCTGGGTTCCATCTCCAGTCTCCAAACCAAGCAAACAAAAGAGTGGGGTTAGAATAAATAAAAACATTTTAATCTTATTTATTATTTCTGTGTGTGTGTGTGTGTGTGTGTGTGCTTACACGAGTGTGCCACAGTGTGTGCATGCATGCATGTGTGTGCCACAGTGTGTGTAGAGGACAACGTTGGGAGTCAGGTTCCTACTCCTGTCTGGTTGAGGCAAGGTCTTTCTAGTTTCTGCTGTGCTGTGTTGTGATGTGCTGCACAACCTAGGCTAGCTGGTCTTCCAGTTGCTCGATCATTCTCCTGTCTCCATTCAAGACCTCACCATAGGCTTTCTGGAATTACAGATGTCCCCCCCCCCTGCATCCAGCATGTTTACATGGGAACTTAGGTCATCAGGGTCGCAAGGGGCAAGCACTTTTACCCACTGAGTCATCTCATTGGCCCAAGAACAGATATTTTCAACAAATAAAATCCAGACAACTTTATCCCCCAAAAGACCTACAATAAAGGAATTCTAGACTGTACCGCCCAGTTTTATCTCAACTTGACATGTTAGATTCATCTAAGAGGATGAAACCTCAGGTGAGAAAACGCCTTCATAAGATCAGGCTGTAAGTGAGTCTGTAGGGCATTTTCTTAATGATTGATGTGGGGGAGGCCCTGCTCACTGTAGGTGGGGTCACCCCTTGACTGGTAGTCTTGGGTTCTCTGAGAAAGCAGGCTGGGCAAGCCCTAGGAAGCAAGCCAGTAAGCAGCATCCTTCCACGGCTTCTACATCAGCTCCTGCCTTGGATTCCTGGCCTTTTTGAGTCCCTTGATTTCCTTTGGTGATGAACAGTGACGTGGAAGTGTCAGCATAATAAACCCTTTGTTCATGGAGTTTCATCATAATAACAGTAACTCCAACGGAGACACAGACCGAGCCATATTTTCAGAAGAAAGAAAGTGGATGCAAAAAATGGGATGGAGCCAGAAGGAGATGGGAAATGTGAACAGGAAGCACAGTGGTCATGACAGTGAGCTGGGGCTTGGAGGGGCTTGGAGGAGGCCAAGACGACAGGCCAAGAGTACGCAAACGTTGGCAGACGTGGTGTAGTTGGCAGACCAAAAAGTGTAGGATCCTCTTCCTGATGTGAAAGTGAATATCAGGCTTCAAATAGAAATTTTACTAAAAAACAAATATGAGTGAGGCTGGAGAGATGTTTCAGTGGTTAAGAGCATTGGCTGTTCTTGCATAGGACCTGCATTTGATTCCCAGCACCCAGACGGCAGCTTACAACCACCTGTAACTCCAGTTTCAGGGGATCTGATGCCCTCTTCTGGCATCCTTGGGCATCGGGCATGTACCTTATGCACATACATATGTGCAGGCAAAACACTCACACATATAAAATGGGAAGAGGAGGAGGAAGAGATATAGAAATATGTAGTTTCCAAAGTAGTAGGGAAAATGTGGATTTTCTTTTTTACAATAACACCTTTAAAGGGGAAAAATAAAAATTGAAAAAAGTTGTTTATATCAGTGATAATGAAGTACAGTTAGTTTAAGCACATAGGTTAAGGGTGTAATTATTGGACGAAGCTCTTTTGTAGGATAGAAACCTGGTGACATTTGCTGTGGTCATTGAATTTATACTGTTTTTTTAAAGTCACAATGAAGACTTAGACATAAAAAGGTTGAAGGCAAAATCATGGGGAAAGTGGCACCTGGCAAGTGCAATAAAGGAGGAAGACACAAAAAGAGGCTTATTAGATATACAGACACTGAGTAGTGGGCTGGAAAGATGACCCAGCAGTTAAAGTCACTGGCTGCTTTCAGAGGACCAAGTTCTGTTCCTAGCATCCACATGAGGCCGCTCTCAATTGCCTATAACACTAGGTCTAGGAGATCTGATGCTCTCTTCTGGTCCCTGTGCATACTCCATGCACTTGGTATACACACCTGTATGCAGGCACTCACACATACATATATAATAAAAATAAATCGTTATTTAAAAGAAAGATTCAGCCAGGCAGTAGTGGCATATGCATTTAATCTCAGCACTCGGGAGAGAGGCAGGCAGATCTCTATGAGTTTGAGACTAGCCTGGTTTACAGAGTATGCTCCAGGACAGACAGAGCTACACCGAGAAACCCTGTGTCAGCCCCCAAGGCCCCCTAAAAGACCCTGCATGAAGAGCAACACAATGTACCTGGATTTAACAGTATTATTTATTAATGTAACTATTTATACAGATTGAAAATATATAACAATAAAAAATGAGGAACTACAAAGAAAAACTGAAAAATTAAATATGTATTGTGGTGGGAAACCATATATATATGAATTCTTTCTATATTTGAGAGACCAAACATGGGAAGAACGACAGAAAGCAGTGTTTAAACCCTGCAGCTAATGAGTGTGAGCTGATGGAAGTGTACTGAGTTCTGAGCCTAAGAAACAGAGACACGTCTGTTCAGGTACATTTGGCACTTAAGACATGTTGTCTATGTGATCTGCTTTAAAGCAAGCCTCTGCACCTTCGAATTGGTCTCTTGCAAATGACATACTTTGACTATGAAGAAATCAGACAAGGGATCAGTAACAAAAGCAACTTTAAAAAGCGTCCTACTTGGAAATTTAAAGTCACACTTTAAAAGGACACCTACAGCTCCAAATGCTGTGCTAGAAAAGAAGAAATAAGAGCTACTGCCTGAGAAGGATGATGGCCAGGGCTCATTTTTCTTTAAACGCAATTACAAAAGGAAACACACGGCTTGTGAACTCAGCAAAGGAAGCATCCTAGGAAGGCATCAGAGCTAACAGAAGGATGCTCTTAAAAGCGGGGCATAAGTGAGTACAGCTCAGAATAGAAGTAAAGAAGAAACAGAAGGGGTTGGGGATTTAGCTGAGTGGTAGAGTGCTTGCCTAGCAAGCATGAGGCCCTGGGTTCGGTCCTCAGCTCTGAAAAAAGAGGAGGAGGAGGAGGAGGAGGAGGAGGAGGAGGAAACAGAATACCCCCTTAATTTTTGAGACAAAGTTTCTCGGTCTCTCTGTTTTAGCCCTGGCTGTCCTGGAACTTACCCTGTAGACCAGGCTGACCTCGAACTCACAGAAAATCACCTGCCTCTGTCTCTCCTGCCTGGCTAAGGCGTTTCTTTAAAATCATAAATGTGGGCTAGTAAAATGGCTCAGTGGGTTAAGGGGCTTGCCACCAAGCCTAATGACCTGCGTTTGATCCCCAAGACCCACATGGTGGAAGAAGAGAACCAAGCCCTGCAAATTGCCCTCTGACCTCCTCCACATGTTCACTGTGACATACATGCACATACAAATGAAATAAATAAATGCATGTAAAAAATTAAAAGGTAAATGTGGTTGGTAGTAGGCAGCAACAGCAACTAAGAGGTAAAGAAAAGGGGCGGACCATCGTGACACAGAAAGGAAAAAAAAAACAAGATAGAATTGCTTATTCTGAGTAAAATTGTGTTGCCCAGCATATTTTGGGGTCCTGACCCTAGTTCCTGTGCAGGAAACTTATAGGAGGCTAAGAGACTAGATGTAGACCCAGGTGGTCACCACGTGGAGTTGTAGGTAGGGTTTGGAGGGATGATTTGTAAGCTGCTCAATGCCAAAGACTGCCAGTTCTCCTCAGGGCACAGAGGAGACAGAGCCCCAAGGAGGACAGCGGAAACACGGGTCCTTTGGGTTTGTGGTTCCTAGTCTCCAGGGTCATCCACGTTTGTGTTGGTTAAGCTGTCCAGCCTCCGGCCCTTTGTTATAGGCGTTTTAAGACATTCACGTGAGAATAAAGCAACAGGGATTAAAACAGGACAGAGTAATGCGGCCACGTGATACCAAAACCTTGAAGGCATCCATGAAAAAGACAGATTGCTAGCAAAATGTTGATTGTAAAGATGGTTCAAGAGGAGATGGATGTCAGGAATGTAACTAGTGAAAACCACTGAGTTTAGATAAGAGCGATGAGCAAATTCCCCAGAAAGAAAAGTCTCAAGCTGAGATATTTTCCAGATGAGCTATGCCAACCACTAAAATAAGATCATTCCCATGTTATCTAGACTCTTCTACAGAGTAGATGAAAAGAGTATGTTTCTTCGGTCATCCTAAGAGACAAACTTAGCCTGGACGCCAAATCAAACCTAAGTGTAAGGAACAGGGAGAGTGTCACAAGGTCATTTCGCCAATAAACCTGACTACAGAATTCCCAAACACAGTGTTAGTACGTGGATGCCAGCAGAGGCTAGAGAGAGAGCGAACTGCAACGAAGTTGGCTATCCTCCTCACACACAAGGCGGGTTCAACAGAGTTGCTCATGACACACTAGTCATTAAAAGAAGAGGCACACCACGGCTACCTCAACAGAGGCCGAGAGCACTTGATGGCGTTCAATACTCGCCGTGGCAACACTCGGCTAATAGGAACCAAGGGTGGCTTCCTTAGCCAAGTAGAGATGTTAGGAATCATATATTGGCTCTCCCCCTCCCCCTCTTCCTCCCTCCCTCTCTCCCTTCCCTCACCCCTCCTCCTCCCCTCTCCCTCTCCATCCCCCTCCTTCTTCCCCTCCCCTCACCCTCTCTCTCCCCCTCTCCCTCTCCATCCCCCTCTTTCTTCCCCTCCCCCTCCACCCTCTCTCTCCCCTCCCAAACCCTATAATTCATATTCCATACTAAATATCCAAATTTTCCCTTTGGGAATACTGACAGCCTATACGTGCTCACTTATTTTTTTCCCTCAGAGTCATATGTCATTCTATCATGTACATACAAAAAAGAAAGAAAATAAAACATAAAAAAAATGGAAAGAAACAGAGCTATAAAACTGGAAGGTCATCTGATTATCCACAAAGATAACCAGAAGCATTCTTCAGTCAAATCACGAAGATGCATAGGGAAGTTTCTCTGAGATGTCGGCTGAAAGGTTGCACCCCACGACAGCCTGTTTGTAACAGGCCCTCTGAGTCCAGAACATTTAAAGAAATAAAAGACAACATGGGGGTCACAAAATGAGACGCCAAGGAGTACTAAGCAGTCCACAAGACTTCTGGGAGGAGAACCGTAAATGCCATCAGGTGTCCTTAGCTTGGAACACCTAAGTTAAGGGACGAGCCATGCTTCCGGCAAAGAGGCTTTAACAGTGATCCAGTGTGAATTCTCATTCTGATCTGTTTTTAGTTTTGGTGAATTTTTGATAAGATGTGGTAATCTGGTATTATTTATTTATCTGAAGGGCAAAGACTCGGCATAGTGTGGGAAACTCCTGCAAAGGCAGTGGTACCTGTTGCAAGATATTTCCTATCCATTCAAATTGAGGCAGTGAGAGGCCAGTGATTGGAGGGGAGAGAGGAGGAGGAGCTAAGAGAAGTGAGGGGCGGAGAGCGAGAGAGAGGGAGGGGCTCAGGGACAATGCGAGCAGAGGAGGAGGAGACGCCCAGATCCAGATGGCGTCAGATGTGTTTCTGGTGTGCTGAGAGGTTAGAAATATTGGGATAAAACTTTATCATTGTAAATTGGCATTATGTAATTGCGAGTTTCTTATACATAAATATATTTGGTTAACTACTCAAGTTTAAGAGTCATGCTTTCCTGGATACTTGGAAGGAGTGGTACAGAGGCTTGGCAGGGCAGTACTTTTTTAAACATTACCCACTACAGGTACCCAGTGTTAATTCGACTTATGAATCTCATGATAATTAAGATACTTGGTACTTATGAAGGATAGACAAATAATCAATAAAACATGAGATATTCCCAAACTATCTCAGCTATATTTAGAAAAAAAACCTATCTATTTATCTATATAAATTATTTTGAAGTTTGAACCCAGTGTTTAAAAATTCTCAAAAGGCACTTTAAAAAAAAACATTTAAAAGTACATTTTTTTCCCTGTCTAACGGTGATCATTTAAGCAAGTCACCAGACATTTTTAAACCTTTCATTGACACTATTACTTTAAGTAATTTTAAATTCCAAAACACAGACATTCACTGTCTAAGACAACACACTGCTTAGTAGTAAGGTCAGTCCCCCTCTAATAATATACTTCATGGAGATTATTAATTTGGCGTGCCCTGAAACTTAATGTAGCTGGAAACTTAAGAGAGGTAAGGGAGTTGAACTGACGCACAATCAACTCTGCGGCTGCTTTTGCAGTTGCCTGATAGGACTTTGATCTGTCTGACTCGTCCTGGAACCTGTCCCCACCTTCGACCCATCTCTACTTAAATGCTGGGTCTCAGCAGGGGCCCGGAACGGATGGGTTTGGGTGTGGAATCTTTACCTACCCTCAAGGGCAGCTGCGGCCATACAGATAAAATGGCACTTGGGCTATTGCTCATTTTCTCCTGTAGGACCAAATACTTGGGTCTCAATAGAATGGCTAATAACCCACAGGTGCCGGGTAGGTCGACAATGGTGGTGTGCACACTGGAGAGGCTGAGAACCCAGAAACAGTTCAGTTGATGAAGACACATGCCCGAGCAATGCCAGCCCTGGCACCAGAAGCCTGAACAATTTCCCTAGTGTTCAGTCCACACTGGAAGGCTGAAGAAGCGGGAGTCTGGTGTTAGCTGAGGTTGGTGTGGTAGCAGCGACTGTCTTGTTCAGGAGCCTGTGAAATACAATTCAATAGGTGGCCCGGTACCATGAGAGAGGCACTGCTAGCTTCAGGACCAAAGTTCACTTTGCCAGACCAGTGCTCTGGGTCTTCCATGAAATTCCCTTTTGTGTTTCTATTGTAACCCGCCTCCTCTTAAGACTGACCCTCTCTCCTGCACATGGCCCTTTAAGTAAGACCTGTAGGCATGGCCCCAGGTGTCCTTTTAGGAATGAAGAGAGAGAGGGCTGGAGAGACAGCTCAGAAGTTAAGAGCCCAGTTTCAGAGGACCCGGAGTTCAATTCCCAGCACCCATATGGCAGCTCACAACTGTCTGTGACTTCAGTTCCAAAGGATCCGACTCCTAAACCCAGACACATATGCAAGCAAAACACTAATGTACATGAAATAAACATAAATGAATGTCTTTGCAATGCCCTGCCGCAAGCCACATCAGCTTCCCTGAAAATGGCCTGCCTTCCTTGGTGTGTTGGATTTACTGTCTTCTCTGGCACCAAATGTCCACTCCCTTCCATCATTTGGCTGAAGATGTTACCAGCCATCACTGAAGACCTGCTAGGGTTCCCCTATCACCACAAGACAAATCCTTATCCATGGCTCTCTCTGGGCCACTAGTATGCCCTACTTGGTACTTACCAGTTACCCAAAGATCTGGACAGCAGAGGTCAGGAGAGACCAGTTCAGTATTTAATCTATTTTGTTCTCAGGCAGACCGGGTGAAGTAGGTGGAGGCTTGAGGGCCGAGAGTTCAAAGCCAGCCCAAGATACATGTGGAGTCTCAGCCTCAAAACAACACCAAAGACCAAACAAATAAAATAATTTTGTTTTACTCAATGGATAGTATATGCTGGGCATATTGTAAATGACTTTGTATTTAGTGGATGAACAAATGATTGAAACGAACTAATGAAGGAGAAGGGTGAGATAGTGAGCTGAAGGTGGCTACCTAGGTCATGGTTACGGTGAGCAAGGACTCAGGAACACTCAGGGAGTTTGTAGTTGGACTTACAAGCTGAGCGATGAACTGCGGAGTCGGGTCAACTTGACTCTGACTTCTGCCACTGAGCAGTGGTATTGCCTGGGCTAAGGTGCTTAGCCCCCTCTGTGTGTCCAAAGTGGATAAACCCCGATACGAGGCAGGGCCTATTATGGAGATTATAGAGTGATTTGTGCAAGGGTTTGTCAGAGACAGCTAAAGATGATTGGGGTAGATGGGGGAGGGATGTTTTTATGACAATGTCGTTTCACTCTGGCCTGTGACCATCAATATTGTCATCACCTTAGTAGAGGCATCCTGGAGCCCTCGGGGTTCTGAAACAGACAGTAGCTGCCTGACTGCTATGTGGTGGCTGGGTGGGGCTGTTTCTATTGAAAGCTATCGTGGGGGTAGGGAGGACAGTAGCTGGACCGTTGGTTTATTTCAAGGTTGCAAGGCCTTCCATCTCTTGCCATCTCTTCCCACAAGCTCCCCTGGCACTAGGGCGAGGGAGCTGAAGCCTGGCCAGATGTTTCCTCTTCTTCATTGTTGGTGGGTGGCTTGGGGATGTGGGGGATGGGAGAGGGAGGAAGTGAGGGCAGGGGAGAGTCCTTACTGGAAGCCCATAGCTTCACCTGGGGTTTGCTGCCCTCCTGAAATCGTAAGACATCCTGGTGGATGTGTATTGCATGGCCAAAGCCAGGGTCAAGGAAAACTAGGGGCATTGTGATGGGGTGGCCTGTTTCCTGGAGGAGCCTCTTGGCAGGGAACTTGAGGGATGACACCCCCTCTCCCTGCCCTCTCTGCCTGTTCAACCTGGTGAAGAATTAACTCCAGACGGGAAAAGATAAATATAGCTGTCTTCCTTGCCCCCGTGTCCCCGTGTGTGTGTGTGTGTGTGTGTGTGTGTGTGTGTGTCTGTCTGTCTGTCTGTCTGTCTACTTGTGCACGCACATGCACGTCGTCGTCCATCTGATCCATGTACGGAAGCCTGAGGTTCACAGTAGATTGTCAGGATAATAGTTTCTGCTCCTTATTTTTTCAGACAACTTCTGTCATTGAACCTGGAGCTCACTGATTCATTCATCTAGACTGGCTGGCCAGCAAACCCCAGGACCCGCCTGTCTCTACCCTGCCCTCTCACACAGGTCGCTGGCACTCCACCCCATTTCTATGTTGGGTGCTGGGGATGGGAACTCGGGTCCTCATGCTTGCACAAGAAACATTACCTGCTGGGCCATTCCTCCAAATTTCCAAATAACTCTTGGTCTGCACTACTTGAACAACACAAAAGATAGGACTCTAGAAACTCCTGACATCAAAAGGGTGTGGGGTCATCAGTGGATTGAAGATATTAGTACTCATAAAATCCCTTCCCACAGTCCCTGAGAGGTCGTCATGAGTAAGACTTGCCATAAAGGCGCAGGATCAGCAAGACTGAGGTTTCCTGGGGCGTCAACAACAAGGGATGTTGGCTACAGGTGGGGAAAGTACCGCAGTGCCCTTCCACCTGCTATGCCCAAGAAGGGCCCTTGGCTGTGCTGCCAGGTGCACCGCCTCCAAGGCTGCTGGGAAGTTATGGATGCTGACTGAGCATTTCTTCATTGAGACCCAAGAGACAAATATTGGGGTGTCTGGGAGTTTCGCATCTCCAGCTCCCTCCCATGAGCCCTTTGGGGGTAACCATGCTCTTCTCCAAATAGCTGCAAGGCTCCAGTGGTTCCGGGAGTGTGTGCAGCTGACGGGGTGCTTGACTGTTCATGGAGGGCCTCCCAGAGCTCTGCATGGCCCTGAACTTTTACCCAGGGGAAGGCCTATGTTTAGCTTCAGAATGGTTCCATAGGGTCAGTCTTTACCTCCTTCACAGCCGAGAACCCTGTTGGGGTTAATTTTACCACCCCAAGCCAGAGGGGGGAATAGAGGGCCGCAAAGAGAGAGAGAGAGAGAGAGAGAGAAACAGAGATAGAGACAGACAGACAGAGAGAGACAGAGAGACAGAGAGAGAGACAGAGACAGAGACAGACAGACAGAGACTCAGAGAAGGGAGAGCTTGCAGGCTTGGGGAAGTGGGATGCTGCTTTTTGCATCAATCTTTTTTTTTCTTTCGTTTTTTGGCAAACCACAGACCAGCTACACATTTTTTGGCAGTTTCCTGAGGATAAGCTTCGTATTTTGAGACAGAAAAAAAAAAAGGAAGAGTGGGAGTCTGGGGAAGAAATGAGACAGAAAGTAGTTGTTTGCTCTCCCATGAGCGGACAACACACACACACACACACACACACACACACACACACACACACACACACACGACTCCTGGCAATAAGGAAGTGAGACTAGATCTTTTTCATGAATGGGCTCAGCTCAGTCTTGCTGAACTTCCGCTCTCCCATTCACCAGCATTCAAATTTCACCTTCTGACCATCCAAGACAGCTGGCTGCCGGCCCAGGCGCTGAGAGCTGTTTGAGATCATCCTCCTGCCCACAGGAAACTGGGCGCTAACAAGAACCTTCCTTCCTGCGCTGCCGAATCCAAAGTGACCAGGATGTTTCCGGAATACCGACCTGAGGGGCACTGACCCCTAGACGCCCCGAGTCCCCCCACCCCCGCCACTTTCCCCAGGACCTTGCTCATCTCTGGGGAAGCTCAGAAATTCCAGCAGGCTCCTGGAGGAAATGCTTCTGCAGGCGACTGTGAAGGGTGCTGACTCTCTGGGTCCCTTAATGCCTGCCTTGCAATTCAGCCAGGGGAAATGACAGTCAACATTCTGGAGGGGACACCTCACAGCCCTTCCCATGGGGTGTTGGGGCAGTTCACTGTGCTGTGGCCTGCCGGTGTGCCCCTCCGTTTCATCAGCAGGTAGCAGTGGGTGCCTGGGTCCCTCGAAATCTCCCTGAGGAAATCATTCCAAGGGGATGCCTGTATTTCCATGCAGTGGGAAAACTAGCTGGAGGGCTTTGTCTTATTTTGCTGGTCCTCTGTCTTCTACTTTTTGAAGGGACAATCATAAAGAGTTACTGCAAACACTGAATGACCCAAAGCAAAAGATCCTGTTTCTAAGGCAGAGTGATGCTGGCCGCCAGCAGAGCAGTTGCCACAATTGAGAGAGAATGAGGACTTCCAGCAGCAGTGGGTGTTATAGATATGTGGCCAGTAGGGGGCGTGCTAGTTACCTTTCTGCTGCTATGACAAAATACCCCGACAAAAGCAATTTAAGGAGGGAAGGAAGGACTTTGGCTCACAGTTGCAGGGTGCAATCTATCAGGGCAGGGGAGTCAGAAGCTTGGGGCAACTAATCACATTGCACCCCCAAGAGTCAGAGAGCAGAAAGTCAGATGAACGCTGGGTTTGACTTGATGTCTCCTTTTTATTCAGCCCAGGACCCAAGCCAGGGGATGGTAGACGTCATATTCAGGGTGGGTCTTCCCACCTCAACCTACTGAAGAACTTGCCTCACAGGCATGCAAAGAGGCTAGCCTAATCTAGGTAACTCCTCCCAGGTGTGCCTACAGGCTTGCCTCCTGGGGACTCTAGAGCCTGTCAAGATGACAATCATCATAGGAGAAAGACAGTGACAGGTGAGGCAGCCGTGACCCCTGACTTGGAAACAAAGAAAGAAGACGACCCTGGGGTAGGGAGAGGGTTTTCTCCTTTCCCTGCCTTCTCTTCTGTAGCCCCTTGTAGTGGAAGATGAAGGGAGCACCAGGTTCTTATCCCCTCCTGGAAGCTTGATTTTTTTATGCAGACTCCTTGGCCCTCACATCAGATAAGTTATAGACATTCCAGGAGGCAGGGGGCATGGCTGAGAAGACCTTCAGAATGCTTCCCTACTTCCAGACCAAATCCTTCCCAAAGGCTGGATCCAAGGCAGAGAGCTGGGCACTGCCTTCCGTGAATGGACTTGGAAATATCAGGGGCTTTGCTTGACCGGGTTACTCATAGCAAAGGAATGGTGAACATGGTGCTGACCTTCTAGGAATTTATTGCTCCCAGAGCCACCCTTGTCCCTGGACCCGTCTTCAGTACAAAGAGGCGAGGAACAGAAGCCACTGCTGGGGTGAGGGGTCAGGAGAGGTTGATGGATTTGTCCTGTCCCTTTTTCCTACTCTCCTCTTCTCTCCTTTCTCCATTTCTCCTCCTTCTATCCCTCCCTCTCCTTTTCTCTCGCCCTCCCTCCCTTCTTCCTTCCCTTCCTCCCGCCCTCCCTCCCTCCTTTCCTCCCTTTTCAGGGTCTCCCTCTGTAGGGTCTTGAACTCACGAGCTTTCTACCTCAACTACCTGAGTACTAGAATGATCATCATGAGCCACCATGCCCAGCTGGGATTCTCTTTTGCACTGAGTCCTATTCAGCTCGCCCCGTCCCCCAGGCCCAGTGATAACTGGAATCTGCTTCCTTTCCCAGCCTCATGCCTGTTCTCTCCACCTTTCACAGAGTGAGAGAGGGAAGAAGTGCTCTGTGACAGACAGAGGAGGAACAGGACCATCACGATGCAAATGCTATGGGTTTGCGGTGTTCTAGAAGGGTACCCCTCCCCTATGCTTACAGAGCATGGGCTCTGGTGCCTCAGCCGGTCTCATTTCCCCGACCCTAGCCCACAGGAGCTGTTACAGCTCCCTTTGAGAGCCAACCCCTTGGAGACTCAGTAATTCCAAGTTCCTGCAGGTGCAATGGGTAGAACTGGGAATTCAGCTTTATTAACTCCATTTGGGTGAAGCCCTCCTTATGGATAAAGGCACTCCTCTGTTCTTGTCTATTGCCGCTAGACACTAACTAGGACCTCTTTCTCAAAAGAATCGACTAGGAAGGTCTAGGGTGGAAGAACTCCCAGCATGCCTTTCGAGAGCCTGGAGGCCACTGCAGTAGAAGGGACCCTAGGAATGCTCTGGGCCTACCTGTCCTGCAGAAGTGTCTCACCCATGTTTGCTATTCTTCACTCACAGCTAAAGGATTCTCCTAGCTGCAAGATGGCGTCTGTGGCTGTGTGGAGCTGCCTTTCAGGGTTTCTCTTGCTGCTTGTGTCTGTTTTACCCTTGTCCTCTCTCTGTTTGAGCTCCTGGGCCACCTCATAGACAGCATCAAGTTTAAATGTCTCAAGAAAGGCTTTAGCCAGGCTAGTGGCTACCTGCCATCGGTTGGTCTCCCCTTGTTTTCAGGCTGTAGCTTCCATGTTGCAGGGACCAACACTGTGGCCTATGGTTGGGGCAAAGTCCTCACTCTGTTCTGCCATTTCTGGTTTAAAGACACAGGGACCAGAAGCTCTGAGCCGGGAGCCAGCTTGCCCGAGGCCACACCTAGAAGAGGCGAACACAGCTCTGAAAGCAAGCTGCGAAGTCCAAGAATTTACCACACCCTGGTGCCTCTCAGCAAAGATTAACCTGTGCTTGAGTGTAGCTTTTCTTTGTGTGGTAAAAGTAGCCAATCGCATTTAAACCATAATAAAGTTAGAATTCCTGCCAGGGAGTCCAAACAGTAGCTGTTCTTCACAACCTAAAGTGTCATCATCCCAAATAAATGAAAACACGTCCTCCTAAGGCATTAAAAGCTGTGCAGAGGCCGTGCAGTGGGCATGAGGGCTAGAGAGCCAAGATGCTTGACACCCCGCAGCTCCTAGGATAATTTCTGAAGTCCCCCTTCCCCTCCCCTGAGAACCTGGATCCTCTGTAAGGGCAGCAAGTGCTCTTAGCCGCTAGCCATTCTCTCCGGCCCCAGGAACACTAAGTCTCCAATCAGCAGGATGGCAGAAAGGACAGGCCCTCATAGGCAAAAGACACTCCCACTGTGTGCTCATCAGGAAGTGGGAAAGGCCATTGCCACATGCTTCCTTGTCACTAGAAACCCTCTATGTCCCTGGATGAGCCTGCATGACCTAGCTACACTGTTGCCTGTGGACATGCAGGAACCCTGGATTCCTGATAGACTTGCTTGCTGAGGGGAAGCTGATCCCAGTTGCATGTGTCCCCCAGTGTGAGTGCTCCGGCTACTCTAAAGACTAGCCATCTTCTACCCTGAGGTCATGAGCCTTGGGGGTTGGAGGAGTTGAGAAACAGGGACGGATAAGGAGGTCAGGGTGGTAAGAGTCTTGGAGGAGGACACTGTGGAAGGAGACTGAGAAGCATAGTGGTTACAGCTGGCTCCATAGCCCAGCTCCTTTCCCCCCCTGCTACGAGGTGACAGCTCCAGCATTACCCTGCCTGTTCATATATCTAGATCAGAAGAACACTGTCCTCACTAGTGTGAGGGTGACAAGATAAAGGTGACAAATCTTGTTAACTCTGAGAGCAAGGAAACAGCGCAGGTTCTAAGGGGCCAAATGAAGAAGTGGAGGACCAGGTGTAGATGCTCCCGGATCAGCAGCCAGGGTTCTTCCCTAGTTTGTTGATCCCAGGCTGACTGGAGTTGTGGACACTGTGGAGGTGCACGCTGGGGGCGCTCACCTAGCATGGCCGGCACTGATGAGAGTACATAGGGAGCCCAGGCACACCCTGTTTCCACAGAATCGATGAATGAAAAGGCCAAGTCAGAGCAGCGCTCACACACAGCTGATGGGACAGCTCCGAACCTGCCTCTTTCTCCTCCCCATCTCTTTCCCGCTGAGGGGGGCTTAACCTAGTCAGCAGCGAAGGGAGGCTAGAGAACTGTCTGGAAAGAGGGTGATTTCCTGACCTGGGAACATATTATGTGCTGACCTTGCCACTCTTACCCTCGATCCCAGGCTCCACACAGCTCTTGAGAGAGCCTAGAAGAACCAGGGCACCGCCCCCAGCTCTATACACGATCTATAGTAACTCTCTTGCTCGTAGACCAAGGCCCTGCTTCATCCTCTAGCCTCGTTAGGGTGGGCCCTTCTCCACACTTGCCCGTCAGTCCCACTAGCCCCCCCCACACACACACTTGGATGTCAGGAGGCGAGCTGTGCACAGGTAGACTTGTCCCAGATTGAGCACTGACCTTGAACATAAGCGACCTAGTAGGCGGGGCTTCCACCTACGTAGGACGAAAGAAGTTCAGCCATGTGCCTGGGTCACCTGTCCCCTGTCACAGTTATAGCCCCCACAACCTCCCTGCAGGAGAGGTGTGTGGCTATCAGTCACATAGGAGCAGCACTAAGCCTTCCCACATGTAAATAATGTTTCCCCAAGCTCTCAGTCCAAGCCAATGAGAAGTACCTGCTGTCGAACCCTGAATCATCCCCCAAACTGTATATAAATCCTATCCAGGGAATTAAAGGTGTTGGAGAACTACTCTGTCGACTGAGAGCTTCTGTTATAAGAGCTGTAACACTTGGGGAGAGATCTGCTCTCCCAAAACACCACCAGCCGCTCCACTGCAATCCTCCCTGGCTAGGCAGCATTTTGTCGGCCCACCAGACCTGGACGACGCAGGCAACCAAGACGGTAGCTCAGCAAAGACTGAGGTGGGGCCTGTTGCTCAGACTTCCCCCCCTTTGCCCCCCACCCCACCCCAGAACTCTCACACCGGGCCAGGCCTTTGCCCTACAGGCCCACACTTGGGACTTTGATGCAGGCTGCTTTCTGTCCTAGGAACTTTGAATTCACTGTCTCAACTGAAAGGTCCCTCCCTTTTCTTTAGTCTGAGAAAGCCCCTGGCTCTCAGAACTCGGTTCAAGCTCTCAGGTTGGTTTTTCAAAACATTCTTTCACTTCTGTAAGGCGACACCTGTCACGAATATGCCTCTTTCTGTTAAGCTGTTTTCAAAAAAAAAAAAAAACCAACCAAACAAACAAACAAAAAACTAAAAACCAAAAAACGATGTACTTTTGCTGCTCCTCCCACTCCCTTCCTCTCTCCCCATTGGTTGGCCATCTTAGATCCTAGGATACTTCCTGCTTCCTTTGCACATGGCCCAGGACTGATGGGTTTTGTGATGGTAGAAGTCCCATGAGCCTCTCTGCTGTATTCCACAGGAAGTTCAGAGCCTGCTGCTGGAAGACCCTGTGCTGGAGTATGCCCTGACTCCCCAGGGCAGCTGGTTAGTCTAAGGAAACATCCGGATCAGCTTCTAGAGGCCCAGATTCACCCTAGATGTGTTGCTGGCCTCCTCTGAGCTGCAGTGACGGTATCCAAGTCATAAGAATGCTATCAGCTTACATCGTGCGGTAGCACACAGCTCTGGGCCCCAGGCATTAAGAGTCACCACGATGATATTACCATAGTCACCGAGCTTCAGAAGGCTCTGATAGGAAGTGGCATTGTCTAAGGTTTATTTATTTGATGTGTATGAGTTTGCCTGCATGCATGTCTGTGCACTGTGGGCATGCAGTGCCCACAGAGCCCAGTAGAGGGCATCGGATCTTCTGGAACTAGAGTTATAGATCCTGGGAACTGAATCCTGTCCCTCGGCAAGAGCAGCAAGTGTTCTTTACCACTGAGTTAAGATCCTAAGAGGTGACGTTTTCATTAGGTTGTTGTGCTGGTGATACAAACTAGAGTCGCATGTTAGGGGGAACCTCAGTTGAGGAATTGCCCACATCACACTGTCCTGTGGCGTGACTGTAGGATGCTTTCATGCTTAGGAATTGATGTGAGAGGGCCCAGCCCACTGTGGGTACCTCTCCTGAGCTGGTGGTACTGGGTTAGAAAGCAGGCTGAGTGAGCCCCGGGAGTAAGCCAGTAAGCAAATTCCTCCATGGCCCTGCTTCTGTTCCTGCCTCTGAGTGCCTGCCTTGAGTTTCTACCTTGACATCCCTCGGTGATCAACCATAAACTATGACCCAGATAAACCCTTCCTACCCCAAATCATTTTTGGTCAGTGTCATTACAGCAACAAGAAGCCAAGTAGAGAAGCTGACTCATGACCACTTTCTCTGAAATGTCTGGTTCCACCTTGGGGTTCCACACTCCTCAGCCCTAGGAGCTCCCTTCCCAAGGCTGATGTCCTGTTGAATGTGACTTTCCCCTAGGTTTCCATAGGACAACTAATAGACGCAGACCAAGTCACCTCAGTTCCTCAGTCCTTTAGTCAGTGTCCCCTCACTTTTTCAACCACGACCCATGGTCCTCTGTCTGGAAGAGTCGTGTGGCTTCTGCCCCTAGCTGAGGTCTTTCTGTGGTGTCCCACAAGACTGCGAGGACCCTGTCTTCCTCTCAGGAAAGCAGCTGGAGACAGCAATGTAGTGTTGGATGCAACCAATCCATCCTAATCCACCGTGCCACCCATCGCTCTGTAGAGGATGGTGGCCCTCAGACACCCAGGAGTGGTCAAAGCTTTGCTCATCTTCATCCTAGAGCTCACAAGTCTCGGTCTACTCTTCCAGGCTCCGTTCTATCCTGAATTAGCCACCCCCACCAATATGATCCAAAAGAGAGAACAGCTACTATGCAGACCGCCATCTACTGGCAGACTGGTCCTATCAGCGTACTCCATGAGTGAGTGTTACAGCGTGAGGCTCCTGATTGGACCGGCTAGGGAACAGATGAAGATAAGCCCCCTCTCTATTCCTTTCTCCTGGCCCTCTTTCTTTGCCATTCCTTTGTTCTTGATTATTTTGTGCCGACTTCACAGGTCCTTAGACCTGGAATGGACCTTTGGTAGGTGTAACTATTGTAAGCCATTAATACTTCAGTATAAATTAATGCATGCAACTTCCATTGGTTCAGAAACTGAAGATGTCAAGAAAAAGACAGATCTTTCTTTCTCTGTCCCTCTCCCAGTCATTGAACATGACATTAACTCTTCAGAGGCAAGCTTTGGAGAGGGAGGAATACAGGAAATTCTCATTTATCTGGAGACAAGTGTGAACATTTCCAGAAGATGACAGCTCACTGGCCTCATCAAATCACGTTTGTATCTTTCTCTCCATCTCAGAAACAAACAAACCTGTTGAGGTTCTCCCAGTCTGTGTGATCCCACCATCCCCTCACTGTGCTCTCATTCTGCCTTGCCCCTTTCCTTCCCAGAGACCTAAAAAGCCATTCGAGCCCATGCTTCACATGGGGGTGGTGTTTGAGGCTTCAGTGCGGCTCTTCCCCTTTCTGGGGGGCCCTTCCCTCCCCCGAAGTCACTGCCTTCTCCTAGGACGCCCCCAGTGCACAATGGATTATGCCAGGGTGACACCAACTTGTCGGATGTGAAGACGGGAAGCTGTTGGGAAGGGCAGAGGAACCCCATCTCTCTCCACACGAATGCGTTCAGTGGGAAGGCTGGAATTCTAGAAGAGTGTTTTCAGAACACTCAGAATCTGGGCGGGACAGAGCGATCTTGTATGCTGCTAGATTCTCAGTACACTGCTTCACTGGCATCGACGCCTGGATCCTTAGTCCCGCCTCTGCCTTCAGCTAACCTACTGCCCATGCGCACCTCCTCTGCCTTCAGCTAACCTACTGCTCATACGCGCCTCCGAGCCCCAGGCTGCCCTCAGGACCTGCTACCCTTTCTTGGGCTTCAGAGAACAAAGCCAGGTGCCCTCCCCTGCCTGACCCAGTGGTGTGCATAGTTTCCAGGTGCCCAGAAAAGGGAAGGCAGCCTGGGCCTGTCCTACCGAGATTCCAAGGCTTCTGTCAACACAAAGCTGACCCAGGAACAGGATTTCGATCCATTTGGGAGCCATTTTGAATTTACAACCTGATGCCACTTGGTTAGTGGCTCTCTTTCACCCAGTAATTGCCAAAGAAAATACTGTCATCCTACTGGATTCTGGGAAAACGGGGCGTGAATATATATGGGACCTACTGTAGGCAGGCTGGGTCATCAAAGTGATGACTAAGCAGGTTCTCCACCCTGTTCTGTCTGTCTCTGCTCACTGTCTACCTGCTGTCTAGCCTTCAACTGTCTACTCACCATCTCTCACCATCTGTCCTTTCTGTCTGTCTGCCTATCTATCTAATCTATCTATCCATCTTTATCTACTTATTCATCTGTCAATTATCTATCATGTATGTATCTATATTCTATGTACCTATATATCTATGTATGTATGTATCTATATATAACTACCTATCTAATCTATCTATCATCTATCTATCTATCTATCTATCTATCTATCTATCTATCTATCTATCTATCTATCTATCTATCATCTATCTACCTATCATCTATCAATAAATCATTCTACCTATTCATCATCAATCAATTTATCATCAATCTACTATCATGTATATTTCATTTATCTGCACATCATCTAACAATCCATCAATCATCTCTTATCTAACATTAATCATGTGTCTATCATCTATCATCAATCAACTAATCTATATGTCACCTATATCAACAATCAATTTACCAATCTATCCTATATTATCTATTCTTGTTCTATCAATCTCTCATCTATTATCTATCAATCAATGTATCTATCATCAATCAATCAATCTATCTATCTCTCTATCTATCTATCTATCTATCTATCTATCCATCCATCCATCCTCTATCATCTTTGAATTAAAGCTCAGAATATATATCCACTTACTGCCTCATGGAGCTGTCCTGAAGAGTTTTGGAAGGGACCCAGGGACCCTCTGGGAGACCAAGCAGTGATGGCTCACACCTGCTGTGGGTATTTGTGAAGTGCGTGTGCGGAGCTTGCCATTCTTAACAAAGTGGAACATATGTGCAGTCAGCATCTCTAACCTGTTCTAAGTCACCACGTAGAAGGTGCTTGTGAGAGGAGGAGCAATGGTCATGAGGCCTGATAAGGGATTTGGGGTAGATTCTCCCAGACAAGGGATATGACCATAAGGCCAAGCTCTTTGCAGCTAAGATGCTCTCCACCCCTTCGCCTTCAGCAGCATCAGAGGAGACTCAAAGGAATTGCCTGCTGATAAACTCTTAAAAATAATTCTTGATGACAGGGCCGCATGTTATTCTTGGCATGGAAGTTGGAAAGAGTTCAGAGAGTTCGCAGTCATGTTTCTATAATAAACCCCGGGTGAACCTGCTTATGTGAACGAGGTTTCCCAGCACAGCTTCCACGAAATGCGGCTCCCCACTAGCCCTAATATAAGCAGTGCTATGCACAAAAATATACACTAAAAATTGACACACTAGTGCTGGAGAGTTGGCTCAGTAGTTAAGAGCGCCGTCTGTTCTCCCAAGAGGACCTGGCTTTGAGTCCCAGCACCTACTTGGTGGCTCATAACCTTCTGTAACTCCAGTTTCAGGGGAATCTGATGCCCTCTCTGGCCTCCACAGGCACTGCACACACATAGTGCGTGTAGGCAAAACACCCACACGTAAAAATAAGTAATAAAAAAATTAAAAGTAACATAGATATATTCAATAAAAATCTTGGTTAAAGATTTTTAACCAAGAAAATGCAGAGCCTCACACATTGTTAGATATAATGTGGGCTGGGGAGATGGCTCAGCGGTTAAGAGCACCAACTGTTCTTCCAGAGGTCCTGAGTTCAATTCCCAGCAACCACATGGTGGCTCACAACCATCTGTAATGAGATCTGATGCCCTCTTCTGGTGTGTCTGAAGAGAGCAATGGTATACTCATATACATAAAATAAATAAATCTTAAATAAAAAGATATTATGTTGGGAGCCAGACGTAATGTATGTGTGGAATTCCAATATTTGAGAGGCTGAGGCAGGAGGATGGTAAGTCTGGGTTACACAATGAAACCCGACCCAAAGAATAACAATTACTTGGCAGATGGTTCAGTGCTGCACAAGCAGGAAGAATTCAGACGCCCAGCACCCACTCCACTACAGACTCAGTAGTGTGTTACAGGCCTGGAGCAGGCTGGCAGACAATCTGCCCAGACAACAGGCTCAAC